>PVJX010004007.1:85382-100339 GCA_004027295.1 Dolichotis patagonum
TTCTTTTTTTTTTTTTTAACTGTTAGGTTTTCCGTTTTTTTTTTTTAATTTTATTTAAAGAGAAAAAAAAGCAAAACAGAAAAAAGCGTAGAAATAATACAGAATTTCAAAAAAAAATTAAGAAATCACTACTTGATAAATTACATATTGTCTTCTTAGAAATAGTTGTTCATGTTACAAAATTAAGGCATACAAAGTGAACAAACAGTGAAGCTGCAAACAGTTCTGTTCAACAATCCAACAAAAACTTGGTAGTAGTTATCAGTCCCACACACTTAAACATACATGCAATTACATCCTTTAGAGCATTTTCTTTTCCTCCTTTTGCTTTTTAAGTACATTATCTGTTTAGTTATATCATGTTTCATCTTGCTCAGTACCTTACTGACCTGTTTTGTTGTTGTTGTTTCCTTTTTAATCACTTTATGTAATTCTGTTGTTTTGTTTTTGAGTTTCTCGTCATCCATGTCACATGGATCATCTTTGATGGAGTTGGGAGTTTTTGGAGGTATTTTGTTACCTTGTTTTCTCATGTTCTATTGTTTTATTTTTATTTAATTTTTATTAACTTGGAGGTAGTAATATACAACAAAACAGGATGGAATAAAGCCAATTGAGACAGTATAGTGAAATGGGCACAAAACATCACAGCAGGTCACCAGGGCAACAATAATAGGTACCATTGTATATCTCGTTATCTTCACAATAGTTGTTCTTCTATTAGGTACAGCAAAATCAAAAGAAATACAGAACATTATAGAACACATCAAAACAGAATATTGAATAGAGCAACACCATTAATCAGGACAAAGCAAAACTGCGATAAAAATATCTGCCTTTAGAGATAGTAGAAGGAAACTCCCCCCACTTGCTGTACAAAATATGGTCACCTCCCAAGAGATACCCAGATCCCTGGATCCCAATTGTTAGCGGGGGGGGGGGGGGGAGTAGGGCATGTTTGATTCTAAGCCCCGGTAGGTGCAGGCTGGTTACTGGTTGGCTCAGCACCCTAAGTTGCAACATGGCGCGGATCTCAGGAAATGCTGTTGTTTCTTGTTTCCCCGCCCTGGGGTGGCCACGGCTTGCCTGACCACAGTCACTTACCAGGACAGCAGGCTGGTTACTAGTTGGCTCAGCACCCTAAGTTCCAACATGGCTCGGATCTCAGGAAACACTGTTGCTTCTTGTTTCCCCGCCCTGGGGTGGCGTCACCTGCTATTTCTTTCTGATGAGTTGACCATTCCATTTCCAAAGTTCTGAAATGGCCAACAGACCACAGAAAGAATTCTCTTTAGGCTCTGTTTGAAACCAGTAGTTACAGCCATCTGCTGGCCCTGCTTCAGGGCCACTATGGTTTTAGTCATATTGAGTACTGTTGGCTCTCCCACTATGCCTTTTTTTTTTTTTAAAATTAAGTTCTGTACATTTCTCTATGAATTTTAGAATCATATGTGAATATAAGAATTCCTGCTGAGATTTTGGTTGGCATTGAATTTATAGATCCATTTGAGGGAAAATTGGTATCTTGAGTTTCTGAAGCACCAATGTATCTTTCCTTCTATGTGTTTTTTTTTTTTTTAATTTCAGCAATACAGTTTGTTAGGGTACAGGTCTTTCATATCTTCCATGAGATTTACTCTTAAGCCCAGTGGTGATAAGCATATGGCACACGTTATTTTGTGTGTGTGTGTGTGTGTGTGTGTGTGTGTGTGTGTGTGTGTGTTTTAAGGATGTTAGCCAGGCATGGTGGTGCATGCTTGTAATCCCAGCACTTAGGAGGCTGAGGCAGGAGGATCACTGTGAGTTCAGGGCCAGCCTGGGCTACAAAGTGTTAGGTTTTTGGCACAATAAGAAAGAAGATATAAAATAAATATAGCCTTTATTCCAAAGATGCGGAGAGGAGCCTAACCAGAGACAGCTTAGTCACCTCTGACCAGAACATGTGGCATAGGGTAGACATACAACCTTCAACCAGGGGTGGTGCTTAGGGGCTGGCATTGATGATGTACGAGTTCCTGATTGGGACTCCTTTTCACGCCACTGGGAAAGGAAGTTGTCACAGGGAGGAGGAGGTGACCTCAAGGTAAACACACTGTTTGGTCCCACCTCTCAGCTGCTTGGTCCCGCCTCCCAGGGGGAGTAGAGACAGGAGATACATGTCCAAAGGTTCTGGTGGGGAAGAGGGGAGGGTTTCTGGTAGAGCTAGCTAGAAATATTTGAGCTGTTATATATGATTTAATGAGAGAAGAGCTTGTCCTTAAGGAAAGGAAGGCCTGTACATACGGAATTTCTGCTAACTTGTCGCCAGTGTGACAGAACTCATAAAGGTTCTTAAGACTAGAAGGATAGGGCCGGGGATTTAGCTCAGTGGCTTAAGCACCTGCCTGGCAAGCACGAGGTCGTGAGTTCAATCCCCAGTACCAAAAAAAAAAAGACTAGAAGGATAGAATGTTCCCTCCTCAGGTCACAGGCTGCCACTAAGGTTGTAGGTCAGCCATGCCTCCTGGCAATAAAAGATTAGCTTTTTAATTTTTATATCCTTTTTTAGGCCAAGGATGCCAGGGTTATGAACCAGGCATGCCAGAGGTGTGTTTTTGGGGGGACGGGAAAAAGTATTCCCCACTATCCAATTAAAAGTGAGCCAAAAGAACAATTTTGCCTCAGGATATGAGAGATTTAGCTGGCCTCCCAAGGAACGTGAAAATTGTTCCAGATCACACTTAACAAAAAGATCGTCACCTACCTTAGAAGCGTGATTCAAAAAAGGTTCCAACTTGATACCCTTGGCCGTCACCAAAGGCATGAGTTGGGATCTCAGAGGACCAGAGTAATAGCCCTGCCTCAGCCCGTCCAAGGAACATGAGAGCTATTATCTTGGCCCTGGGGCGGAATGGGTAATCTGGGTTGGGCCTGGCCCACAGTACAGAAAACCCTGGACAGAAAATGGCTCACCTGTGGTAAATGAGCTAGGCCAGTGTTGTTTGCAAGCTGGTGGCGACAAATTGAACAGCTCCTGTGTGGTGAAAAACAGGAATTAATCCAAGATACTGTCCAGTCCTTGGGTTAGCAGGGGAGCTTTAACTGGGAAGTTCCCAGGAGCCACTCATGCCGCCTTCCTGGTCGGGGAACCATAATGATAGGGTTTTCGGCACGATGAAACAGAAAAATATGAGATAAAAATGGCCTTTATTCCAAGGATGTGGAGAGAAGTCCATGACTATAGACAGCCTGGCATTCTCTGACCGGAAGGTGCAGTAGGGGATATATATATACCTCTGACCAGGGTGGCGCTTAGGGCGGGCATTGATGATGCAGAGGAGCTGACTGGAATTCTCTGTGTGGGCAAACAGGAAGGGGAGTTGCAGTTAAGGCTGAAGAAGAAGCAGGAAGTGGTAGGCGTTCCCGCTTTGGACTTCCGCCACGTTAGCCACCGCCATAAACGTAAAGTATATTAGGGCAAGAACCTTTCACAAAGTAAGTTCAAGACCAGCCTGAACTGCAGAGGGAGCCTCTGTCTCCCCCTCCACGCACAGAAAAAGATGTTAGTCTGTGAAGTACTTTTTTCTAAACTGACACCTCAGTATTCAGGTTTGTTGTGTTGGCACTTTGCAGTAAATAAATGGGTCTTTGGTTCAGTTTGGGCACTCAGGTCTCTGAAGGGTTTGCCATCACTGCCTGAGCCTGTCAGTATTTTTCAGGGGAGAGTGGTGACGCAGTCCCCCACTATCCCCAGTTATGCAGCCTGTCGCTTTTGATGTAAATTCTTAGTTTCAATCTTTACTTGGCAATTTTCATTTAGAACTTCACTTTAAAATCCTAGTGTGTGGAAATTTAGTTAATTATTTTTATTCATTTTTAATTTCATGTCAGTCTAGGTTGGATGCATACTTGTACTTTAATTTTCAGATTTTAAATTTGTTTTATACCCAGAATATGGTTTGTCTTGGTAAATGTTCAGGTTACACGTGAAAATAATGTGTACCTTCTTGTTAGTGGGCAGAGTTGGTAGGTAGGTCTAGTACGCTGACGATATTCTTAAAATCCTTGCTGGGTTTCTGTCTACTTGTTCTATCAGTTAAGGAAGCTGTTAAAACCTTGAGTATAATTAGAATTGTAGAGTATATTCTTTATTTCAAAACCTACTAATTTATCATTTAAAAAGTACTAAAGCAGAAGCAAAACTGGAGTATCTAGACTAGTTGTGGTCAGCAAGGAAAAGAAGCAAAGGTGATTTAAATGTTTATTTTTATTTATTTATTTATTTTATTTTGAGACAAGGTCTTCATATGTAGTTCAGGCTGGCCCTGAACACTGGCTTTGAACTCACTGTGATCCTCCTCTCCCTCAGCCTCTTGAGTGCTGGGCTTATAGGTGTGTGTCACCACACTCAGATTTAAATATTTGTATTTTTAAAAATTGATGTTCCCAATTTTCTGCGTTAGAATCAATGCTGTAATAAACACTGAATATCTTACAAATACAGCATAGCAAAGGGGAGAGAAATTTTCCTTGCCATAAATTCCTACAAGTAGAATTTTGTTGTTGTTGTTGTTGAGAAAACAGATTTATTGCTGAGATGGAAGCAACTACACACCAAGATCAACAGCTAGGCTTTACAAAAAAAGGATGAAAACCTCTTATTTTGAAGGATCTGAGATACCATTTGTATATACTGTGTTCTTTCCTGAGACCTAGTTAAAACAGAAACCAACCATATTCCAGCAACTGATGAGTCTTTTCTTGCCTGGGATAAAGAAAATCTGATGATTCCTCAGACAGTTCCTTCTAATTACAAGTAGAATTTCTGAGAGTATGTACATTTTACAATTTGCTAGATGAGTGAAATCAGTTACCTCACATTCATACAATGGAATGCATCCTGTAAAAAGTTAAATTTTTAACACCTAAATGCTGTTTTAACACCTAAAATATCAACAGTATATAAAAAAAATGAACTTACATAGGTTTGAGAAGCAAGAAAAAAGATGGTCCATGTTTCTTTTTTTTTTTTTTTTTTTTTTTTTTGGTACCGGGGATCGAACTCATGATCTCACACTTGCCAGGCAGGCACTTAAGCCACTGAGCTAAATCCCCAGCCCAATGGTCCATGTTTCAACTTCAGCAGCTTTAAAATAGATTTGTCGACAGGCCAATGTATGGGAATCCACAGGTAATTGGGTCAAATAGCAGACATGCAGACCACAAAAGGATTTACATCTAATGAATTCTTAAATTCAAAGATAAGGAATTAGGATAAGAAATAATTGCTAGAACAAGTTTTCATGTATTACGGACATACAAATCAAAAGACTAAAGAACTAGAAAGAATGCACGAAGTCACGGGTAAGAAGAGAGTAACAGGTGCTCTTTGGGACAAATGGTGTCTCCTAATCTCACTTTACAAGAGATGGAGGAAAAAAATCCCGTGTGAACTTGGAATAAAAGCGCACTACTTTCCAAGTCAAGTGTGCCTTAGTACAGACACCCCTCTCGCAAGATGGTTTATGGTTAAACCCCTCACTTCAACTGCACTTTGCGCCTCTGAGATCATCCTTCAGAGTTTTTTGAAAATTTTATTTTAAAGAATAAAACAAAAGAGGACAGAAAAAGCAGATCAGAACAGAACGATGTAAGCAACACAGAACTTCAAAACAAGACGATGGGATAGTAACAGTAGCTACCATAGTGTGTCTTTCTTTGAAATAGTTGAACATAGCTTCACACACAATAATATCAAACATAACAAAATAGTATAAAGACATTCAAGAGAATGAAAGTATTACAGGGCATTCTGAACCAAATAACAGAAAATGAACCATGGCTACTATAATAGCTCATTTTCCATAAAAATTTGTTTATACTGTCACACATGTTAAAGTCCAATAAGACACAACATGATAGAACCAATGATAATAGAAGAACAAAAGCATGGTAGGACTTCAAAGCAAGATGATATTAAATCAGCAATGGCTGCCATAATGTCTTGTTTATTTTCAAAATAGCTGTTCATACCATCACACATAATAAAATCAAACAAAACAGAATAAAACCATTCCAATTGATGAATGAAAACATTAAAAGACTTCAAAGCTATGTAATGGGGAATCATGATTACCATAAAATCTTATGTACTCTTACTGTTTCTTACACTGGAGAGACTACGATGTTTATACATGTGTTTGATTTATTTCGTTTATGAGTATGGTCTCAAGTTGCTTCCATTATTTATAAATATCTCAATCTGATCATTCTTTATAGCTGAGTAGTACTCCATTGTATAAAAATACCACAACTTTTTTTTCCATTCCTCAGTTGATGGGCACGTAGGTTGTTTCCAAGATCTGGCTATTACAAATTGTGCTGCTATAAACTTGGGTGCACATATATCACTGTGGTATGATGTTTTCAGTTCTTCTGGGAATATGCCTAGAAGTAGAATAGCTGGGTCAAATGGGACTTCCAACCCGTTTTTTAAGGAATCTCCAGACTTACCTCCACAGTGGTTTCACTAGTCTACACTCCCACCAACAGTGTAGAAGAGTTCCTTTTTCCCCACAGCCTCTCCAGCATTTGTTCTTGGTAGTTTTCTTTATCCTGGCCATCTTTCTGGGGTGAGATGGAATCTCAGTGTGGTTTTAATTTGCATTTCTCTAATGACTAATGATGATGAACAGTTTTTCATGTATTTATTTGCCATTTCCTATTTCTTCACCTGAGAACTGTGTATTCATCTTGGATTCCCATTTTTGGATTGGGTCTTTGAATTTTGTGGGTCTGATTTTTTTAAATTCTGTATATGTTCTAGACAGAAGTCCTTTGTCTGAGGGACAGTTCACTAAGATTTTTTCCCAGTTTGTGGGTTTTCTTTTCACTATGCAGGAGATTTCTTTCAACATGCAGAAACTCTTTAATAAGACGTGATCCCAATTATTGATTCTGGGAAGTATTTCCCGTTTGGTTTGATTCTTGTTCATGAATTCTCTACCTACCACTATGTCTTCAAGATTTTTACCTAATTTGTCTTCCAACAGATTTAGTGTTTCTGTTTTAATACTTAGATCTTTGATCCATTTAGATTTTAGTTTAGTACATGGTGATAGGCATAGGTCTAGTTTTAGTTTTCAGCATATGGATAACCAATTTTTCCAGCACCATTTATTAAAGAGACTGTCGTTCTTCCAGTGAATGTGTTTGGCCCCTTATCAAAGATAAGGTGGTTGAGTGTGTTTGTAGTTGTGGTTGTATCTTCCAATATATTCCATTGGTCTTCAGATCTGTTTTTATTCCAGTACCATATTGATTTTATTACAGTAGCTTTGTAGTATAACTTCGAGTCAGGGATTGTGATGCCTCCTGCCTTGCCTTTGCTGCTTAGAATTGCCTTTGGTATTCTAGGTCTTTTCTGGTTCCAGATGAATTTTAGGAGTGATTTTTCTAGATCTATGAGGTATGCTAGTGGTATTTTGATTGGGATTGCATTGAATCTGTATAACAATTCAGGGAGAATGGCGATTTTTACAATATTTATTCTTCATATCCATGAACAATGGATGTCTTTCCATTTTCTGAGGTCCTCTTTGATTTCTTTTTCAGGGCATTATAATTTTCCATGTATAGCTCTTTTACTTCTTTTGTTTGATTATAATTTTCCCTGTATAGCTCTTTTACTTCTTTTGTTTGATTAGTTCCTAAGTATTTCATTTTTTTGGACACTAGTGTGAAGGGTATGTCTTATTTCTCTTTCAGTGCTTTTGTTGTTAGTGTATAGGAATGCTATTGATGTTTGAGTATTGACTTTGTATCCAGCTACATTGATGAATTTATTTTATCTAGGAGTCTTTGGAGTTTTGGGGGTCTTCTATGTAAAGTAGCTTGTCATCTGCTAATAATGATAATTTAACTTCCTCTTTTTCTATCTTTACTCCTTTTATTTCTCTCTCTTGTCTAATTGCTCTGGCTCATATTTCCAGTACTGTGTTGAACAGGAGCGGTGATAAGGGGCATCCTTGTCTTGTGCTTGATTTTAAGGTAAAGCATTTTAGTTCTTGGTCGTTTAATATGATGCTGGATGTTGGTTTGTTGTAGATGGCCTTTATCATATTGAAGTAAAGACCATCTATTCCAATTCTCTGTAAGGTTCTTATCAGGAATGAGGGTTGGACCTTATCAAAAGCTTTTTCTGCACCTATAGAGATGATCATGTGATTCTTACTTTTGGCTCTATTGATATGGTTGGTTACATTTATTGATTTACGTATGTTGAACTGTCTCTGCATTCCTGGGATGAATCCCACTTGGTTATGTTATATAATCTTCTTGATGATTTGCTGCATCCTGTTTGCCAATATTTTATTAAGAATTGTTTTGCATCTGTGTTCATTGGGGAGATTGGCCTATAGTTCTCTTTTTTAATTGAGTCTCAGGTTTTGTTACTAGAATAATATTTGCTTCCAGGAATGACTTAGGAAGAATTGCTTCCCTTTTGATTTCATTGAAGAGTTTGAGGAGTGTCGGCATTAAGTCTTCCTTGTATTTCTTGTAGAATTCCACAGTGAATCCGTCTGGGCCTGGGCTCTTCATTGTTGGTAAGGACTTAAATACATTTTCAATTTCATTAATGGAAATTGGGTTATTCAGCAGTTTTACATCTTCCTGACCCAGCTTTGGTAGTTCATGTGTTTCTAGGAATCTGTCCATTTCTTCTGTGTTATCGAACCTATGAGAGTAGAGGTTTTCAAAATAGGTGTTGATGACTTTCTGTATTTCCCCCAAGTCTGTAGTAATTTCACCCTTTTCATTCCTTATTGCATGAATTTGAATTTTTTCTTTCCTTTTTTAATAAGGTTGGCTGGGGGCTTATCAATTTTACTTACTCTTTTTTTTTTTTTATCAGTACCAGGGATCGAACTCATGACTGCATGCTTGCAAGGCAGGCACTTATGTCACTGAGCTAAATCCCCAGGCAATTTTATTTATTCTTTCAAAGAACCAACTCTTTGATTCATTGATTCTTTGTATTGTTTTCTTAGTCTCTATTGCATTAATTTCTGTTCTGATCTTTATAATTTCCTCCCTTCTTTTGGCTTTGGGCTTGACTTGCTCTTCTTTTTCTAGATGTTTGAGGTGTGGTATCAGGTTGTTTATTTGTATTTGTTTGGTTTTCCTGATATGGGAACTCAGTGCAATAAATTTCCCTCTGAAGACCACTTTCATTGCATACCACAGATTCTGGTAAGTTGTGTTGTATTTTCATTTGCTTGTAGATATTATTTAATTTCTTCTTTAATTTCCTCTGTGACCCACTGATTGCTCAAGAGTGTATTATTCAATTTCCATGTGTTTGTGGGGTTTTTGCAGTTTCTTTTATCATTAATTTCTAGTTTCATGGCGCTATGATCTGATAACATGCATGGGATAATTTCAGTTTTTTTGCATTTACTTAAATATGTTCTGTGGGCTATTATAGCATCTATTTTTTTTATAGCGTCTATTTTTAATGTCCCATGTACTGCTGAGAAGAATGTATATTCTGATGTTGGTGGGTGGAACACTCTGTATATGTCTATCAAGTCCATTTGTTCACAGTTGTGATTCAGTTCTGTTATTTCTTTGCTGATTTTCTGTCTAGTTGATCTGTCCCTTTGGGTCAATGGCATATTAAGGTCTCCTGTTATAATTGTGTTATTGCTTATTTGATTTTTAATTTCTGTTAATACTTGCTTTGTGTAGCTGGGTGCTCTGGAATTTGGTGCATATATATTTAAGATTGTTATCTCTTCCTCTTGAAGTTTTCCCCTAACTGGTATATAATGACCTTCTTTATCTCTTCGGATCTTTCTTGGTTTGAAGTTCACATAGTCTGCAAACAGAATAGTTACCCCCTCCTTTTTTTGGTTCCTGTTGCATGAAATATTGTTTTCCATCCTTTGACTTTCAGTCTATTCCTTTCCTTTTGGGTAGATGGTTTCTTATAGATAGCATATTGTTGGGTGTTGTTTCTTTATCCATTCTGCCAGTCTGTTTCTTTTAATTGGTGAATTGACGCATTTACATTAATGGTTATAACTGTTATATATTGGTTTATTTTGACATGTTATCTTTCTGCTGTTGTATCTTTACCTTTCCATTCTGTTTCATTGTCTGCCTTGCTTAGTGGGTTTTTCCTACGTGTATCTAGAATGTCTTTCATTATTCTTTGTAGGGTTGGTTTGGTGATCATGAAGTTCTTCAGCTGTTCTTTGTCATGGAAGTATATCTTATTTCTCCATCCATTTTGAAGGACAGTTTTGCAGGGTATATCAGTCTGGGTTGGAAGTCGTTTTCCTTTCGGATCTGAAATACTTCACTCCATGCTCTTCTTGACTTCGTTGTTTGTGTTGAGAAGTCTGCTGTGATTCTGATAGGTTTTCCTTTATAGGTGATCTGTCTTTTTCTCTGTAACAGCTTTTAATATTCTGTTCTTATGTTGGATTTCTGGGATGGTGATTATTATATTTCTGGGTGTAGTTTTATTTTGTTTATGGCTATTTGTTCTTTATGGTTCACTAATTCATATGTCAGTTTCCATTCTCATGTTTGGGAAATTTTCAGCTATTATTTCTGTAAATAGCCTCTTGATATCATTTGTGTTGTCCCCTTTTTTATTTATCCCTATCTATTTTATATTGTTTTTCTTTGCATCATGTTGCAACTGTTGAATTGTTACTTCCTGATTCCTTGTTATTTTTAAAAGATCTTTCCTTTCCTGTTCAGTAGCTGCAATCTTGTCTTCAAGGTTGAAATTCTATCCTCACTTTTGTTGAGGCGGTTATAGCACCTTTCAATAGAATTTTTGATTTCCTGTATATCTCTTTGAATCTGCTTCATGCATTCTTTGTTTCTTATAGTGTTCATTCAGAGATTCTATCTGTTTGCTTTGTTCCTCTAATTTTCTGACTGTGTCTTCTTCAGATGTGTTCACTATTTTTTTCACTACTATTTCTTCTTTTACCTGGGAGATTTTTTCTTCTTTTACTGGGAGATTATTTCTGATTTGAGTTTGTCCCTGAGTTGCTTCTTTATTTCAGTTGGTATCATTTCAGTCATTTCAGGTGTATGGCTTCTATTTTCTTCTATGTACATGGCTCCTAGGCTTTCTTGGGATGGGCTGGATGTTTGAGATTGCATTTTGGTCCTTCTTCTTGTCATTTTCCTATATTTCCAGGTTTTGAGTGATGTTCCAAAGCTTCCCCGGGGGCATGTTGGAAATCACCTCCTGTGCCCTCAGATGCTGGGACTGAATGAAGGTCACTGAGCATGGCCCAGTGAGGCCTGCAGGACCTCCCGAGCCTAGTGCAGTGTTCCAGGGAGCTGGGCGGCCACCTAACCACTGGAAGCGATGCTCTCATACTGTCCCCGAGCCAGCACCAGAGGGCTGAAACTCCCGTCTCATTCTTCAGAGTTTCAATGGTGATGGTTTTCTCACATAGGAAAAGTACTTTTTCAGTGAGAAAAATCTGGAAGAGTATATGTTAAATTAATCATAATTAATTCATACACCCAATCTAAAGGTTTTTTAAAAAATTACTTAAATGATACATAAGTTTATCTTGTTAATTACACACATTCTTAAATGTTCATAGGACCTTTATTGATTTTTTTTGTCTTTTTGAGACCGGGTCTCGCTATACAGTTCAGGCTGGCCTTGAGCTCACTTTGTAGCCCAGACTGATCTCAAACTTGCAACATGCCTCAGTCTCCCAAGTGCTGGGATTACAGGTGTGCACCACCATGCCCAGCCTTGCACCTTCATTGATAATAGCCCAAAACTACATGAACAACCAAAAAGTCCACTAATGGTCCCTTAATTGGTGAATGGATAAACAAGTGCTGTTATATCCACACAGTGGAATAGTACTTGCAATGAAAAAGAAAACATATATGCACTACCATAGACAAATCTCAAAATCATGCTAGAAGAAGTCAAGCACAAAAAAAATTATGTACTATATTTTTTCTTTTTTAAAAAACAAAATTTCATAAGGTGATAGAATAACAACAGTGAATACATTGCATATTTTTATCTTTAAAGTAGTTAGTGTGTAAGAGATGGGCACAAAACATGCTCCAATCAATATGAGCACAAACCTTCCTTTTCTATGAACTAAGAGACATAAGTAGTATAACTAAACTGCATTTTCATCTCTTTTTCTTTCCTTTCTTCCATCCTAGTTTCTTTTTAGTTTCTAACAATTTCTTCCCGTTTCACAATATCTGGTGTACATTTTAGACCTTGTTTATTTACTCTTTCAGTTTTTCACATTACGGATACAA
The DNA here is from genome assembly GCA_004027295.1 of Dolichotis patagonum. Taxonomy (NCBI): domain Eukaryota; kingdom Metazoa; phylum Chordata; class Mammalia; order Rodentia; family Caviidae; genus Dolichotis; species Dolichotis patagonum. The sequence goes on from PVJX010004007.1 coordinate 97,695, forward strand.
TACAGTGTTTACACATGTGAGTCTGATTTATTTCACAAATGAGTATGGTCTTAAATTGCATCTATTTATGCAGACAAGTCTCAGTTTCCGAAATGCTGGGATTATAATCATATATCACTGTGCCCAAGTTTATGTTCATCCATTTAAATGAAAACTGTATATTTTGGGGTGTGTGTGTGTGTGTGTGTGTGTGTGTTCTGAGACAAGGCCTTGTTATGTAGTTCAGGCTGGGCTTGAATTTACTATGTCATTAAGGCTGACCTTGCAAAAATCTTCCTATCCCAACCTGGGATCACAGGCATGCTACGACCATGCCAAGCTGAGAGAGATGATAGCGACAGCAGACCAGTGGTTGGCCAGGGCCTAGCTGTGAAGGAAGGATCACAACAAAGGAGAACAGGGGAACTTTCTGGGCTAATAGATGTTCGATGCAGTTATGATAATGGTTACACTACTAAATATGTTTGTTAAAAGTATACAGTTAAAATTAGCCAATGTTATTGCAGTAAGTTGTATTTCAGTAAGACGTATTTTAGAAGTACCAATAAGATTTCTTTTGACTACTACTCCACAAACTGTTTTCCTTCACTCCTCAGGAAGACCCTTTTGTGTCCTTAGCAGTTTTATCAGGTAAATACTACCTACTACTGTAAATGGAGTCTACTTAAAGGTTTTTATATTCTCTCAAACACGTGAGGGTAAAGAATGTGTATTTTCATACTATTTACACTATCCCCTCCCAACTAACTTTACTCTGGAGTTTTTCATATAAAACTGTATGTAATTCTATATCTAACTCATGATTGTATTGCACAGTATGGTTTACCATAGTTTGGCCATCTTCTAATCACTCAACCATGTTTATTCTTTGCAGTGTGCCAAATCCAGGGAATACAATAAAATTCAAAAATGGACTACTGCCTTCCTGAAGCTTTGAGACCACTGATTGGGGGAGGTTGTCAAAAACAACATTAAATATGAAATCATAAGGATGAAGAGAGGCTATGATGCTTTAAGCTTAGGTAATAGATATATTTGGCTAGGTCACAAATGTACATTTCAAGGGAAAATACTGGAATATAATTCTAAAGGGTGAAGATGGCGTGACTAGCGTTATGACTGTGGCTTGGGAGTACTAAACTTCAGCAACAATGTAGAGGAGGAAATAATTTGAAAGGCAGTGAAGTTTATGGGAAACTAGCCTTTTTTTTTTTTTTTTTTTTGGTAGCGGGGATTGAACTCAGGACCTTCGCTTGCCAGGAGCCTGTGCCTGTGAGCTAAATCCCCAGCCCAGAAGCTAGTCTCAAAAAAATCATTTTATAACATGTATGCCTCATTTTGTAATTAGGAAAATAAAGTCAAAGTGAGGAAGCCTTCGATTTGAACTTGAGGAATAAATCTTTCAAGCTACTAGGAGAAAAAAGGGTCAGTCAAGAAAGCAAGGTTCCTCCTTGATTTGCGGGCCCTCCTTTCTCGTCCTGTCAGTCACTGGGGACTCAACCCAGGGCTTTGTATTCTTAACTCTTTTTGAGATACAGTCGAACTTAGGCACCTCCAGTCTCAGCCTCTTAGGGTGCTGAGATTCCCAGCTTGCTGTCTCAGAGGTCTCCTGTCTAGACACAGGATCAGAGATCTTAAGCATGACCTGGCAAGGGGGCCTAACATCCTTTCTCTTCTCGCAGGTCTTCATGTATATATATACACGTATGTATGTATTTACTTATTTTCTAAGACAGGGTCTCGCTGTGTAGCGCAGGCAGGACTCCAACTAATGGCATCCTGCCTCAACCTCCAGAGTGGTGGGATTACAGGTGTGACCCACCACTCCCGGCTTTGCGTCTTTTAACTACAATATTTATGTCAGAAAGGGAGGGTCCATTCTCACTTTCTCATGCAGGGTTAGCGTTTGTTCGCGTGCGTGAAACGTGTACATTGTTAACATTCTGGAATTCCCATCGTGCTCAAAGACACATACAGATGCTCAAAGAGCAAAGTAAGCTCACTTCCCAGCGGGTAAGGTTTCTTCGCCTTCCCGGAAGCACAAAGACTACAACTCCTATGATGCATTCACCTAAGCGGAAGTATCTCTTCTTGAGGCTGATTGGAGGCAGCTATGGCGGTGCATCACGGGACTTCCTCACCCAGTACGCTTATGCCTAGTGGTCTCGCGGGTGCCCAGAGGCACGTCCGGGAGGTGGAGGCGGCGGGGAGGGGTGTACGTCAGCGAAACTGGCCAATCCCTGTTGTGCGCAGACGCAGTAGTCAGGCAGCACCGGAAGCGTGGGGGGATGGGACGGTGGTGACGCGATTTTGTCCGCGTTGGAGGGGTCGGGCCACTGCCAGAGTCGCCTTGTCTGCTGCGTGACGTGGCACACCCAGATCGTTAAAGTCAGAGCCGGGGCACTGCCGCGCCAGTTGCCAAACAGATCTTTACCCGGCTAATTCTAGTCTGCGCTTTTTGGACACCATTGGCCTCCCGGTCATCCTCACTGCCCGCTTTTCTCCGTCAGCTCCTCTCTTTATCCGGAGCTAAAAGGCGAAGGCCCGGGGACAGCACAGAGCCCTTCTGGTGCCCATCGTAAGTGCCACTGCCGCCATGGGCCTGACCATCTCCTCGCTGTTCTCCCGCCTCTTCGGCAAGAAGC
>PVJX010004008.1:0-100232 GCA_004027295.1 Dolichotis patagonum
CCTATTGATATAATTGCATGTATATTTGAGTGGGTAAGATGGATGACCATATTGCTGTTTTTGTCAGATCGTGGAGCAGAACTGTTAACAGTCTCACTGTTTGAATGTCTACTTTACATGTTTTAACTTTGTAATTTGAACAACTATTTCCAAGAAGTCAGTATGTAATTAGTCAAGTAATAATTTCTTAGGTTTTATTATTGTTGTACTTTTCCTTTTTTCCTTGGAATACTGTATTGTTGCTACCCTTTATTCTGTTTTATTTTGTTTTGTTTTTTCCTCTTTAAATAAAATTATTAAAAAAATAAAAAAAACACATTTATCCATTTATCAGTTGATAGACATTTGGACTATTTCTATTATTTAACTATTACAAATTGTTCTGCTACAAACATAAGTGTGCATACATGGCTGTGATATGATGGTTTTAATTCTTTCATGAAGATACCAAGAAGGGGAATAACTGGATCAAGTGGAACCTCTAGTTTTAGTTTTTTGAGGAACCTCAACACTGATTTCCACTGGAGTGTTGCACCAGTCTACACTCCCACCAACAGTCATGAAGAAGGGTTCTTTTTCCCCATGGTCCTGCCAGCATTTCTTATTGGTTGATTTCTTGATGATAGGCACTCTTTCTGAAGTTAGAAGGAATTTCAGCATTATTTTAATTTGCATCTCTAGAATTACCAATGATGTTGAACATTTTCTCATGTATTTATTTTCTTTTTGTACTTTTGCATCTGAGAAATGTTGGTATTTTAGATGCCCACTTTTGGATTAGGTTTTTAAATTTAGGGGGTCTGATTTTTTTTGAGTACTTTATATGTTCTCAATAGTAATCCTTTGTCTGAGAAACAGCTCACAAGCATTTTTTCCCATACTGTGGGCTGCCTCTTCACTCTATTGTGTGCAAAAGCTTTTTAGTAGATCCCAGTTGTTGATTCTTTGTAATAGTTACTGTGTGATTGGGATTTTATTCATAATGTCTCTGCCTGCACCAGTGTCTTCAAGAGTTTTATCTATTCTATCTTCCAGCAGATTTGATGTTTCTGTTTTAATAATCAGATCCCTGATCCATTTCAATTTTAGTTTACTGTGGGGTGAGAGATGTGGGTCTAGTCTTAATTTTTGGCATGTAGAAAGCCAGTTCCTCCAGCACCATTTATGAAAGAGGCTGCCTTTCTTTTCCTTTGCTTGCTTGCTTGCTTCCTTCCTTTCTTTCTTCTTTCTTTCTTTCTTTCTTTCTTTCTTTCTTTCTATACTTGGGGTCAAACTCAGGACCTTCAACCTGAGCTTGCCAGGCAGGCACTTTGCCCCTGGTTAAATCCCCAGCCTGGGAGCCTGGGGCTACCTTTGTGCCAGTGAAGGTGTTTGGAGTTGTTTCTGCATCTTCCAGCCTGTTCTACTGATCCTAAGGGCTGGTTTTTTTTTTTTTTTTTTTTTTTTTTTTTTTTTTTTTTTTTTTTTTTTTTTTTTTTTTTTTTTTTTTTTTTTTTTTTTTTTTTTTTGCCAGCACTGTGCTGTTTCTATCACTGTAGATTTGTAGTATAACTTCAAATCAGGGATTGTGATGCCCCTTGCCTTGCCTTTGTTGCCCAAAATTGCTTTGGCTATTCTAGGTCTCTTCTGCTTCCAAATGAATTTTAGGAGTGTTTTCTTTAATTCTGTGAGGTATGCCATTGGAATTTTGATTGGGATTGCATTAAATCTGTATAACAATTTTAGAAGTAAGACCAATTTTACTATATTGATTATTCATACCCAAGAACAAGGGATATCTTTCCATTTTCTGATATCTTCTTCAATCTCCTTGTCCGGAGTACTATAGTTTTAAATGTAAAGGTCTTTTACTTTCTCTCTATATATTCTTTTCCCTTCTTTCTTTTCTCCTTTCCCCACTCCAGTTGTTCTTTCCTTTTGAGCAATTTCTTTCCCTTTCCCTTTCACAATATCTATTGTACATTTTGGATCTGATTTACACTTTCAGGTTTTTACTAGGGAGACAATACGATGTTTACACATGTAAGTCTGATTTGTTTCACTCATGCATATGGTCCCAAGTGTCATCCATTTACCTATAAAAGCCTCAAATTTACCCTTCTTTATAGCTGAGTAATACTGCATTGTATAAAAATGTCACATCTTTTTTATCCATTCCATGTTTGATGGATATTTGTGTTGTTTCCAAGATTTAGCTGTTATAAATTGTGCTGCTATAAACATGGGTGCACACATATCTCTGTGATAATGATGTTTTCAATTCTGAGAAAATACCCAAAAGGGAAATATCTGGGTCAAATGAATTTTTTGAGGAATCTCCACACTGATTTCCACAGTAGTTGTACCAGTCTACACTCCAACTAAGTTTGTTATTTATGCACAAGAATGCTATTGATTTTTTAGTCTTTTGGTGGGGTTTTTGGGGTCTTCTCTGTAGATAATCATGTCATCTACAAATAATGATAATTTGACTTCTTCCTTTCATATCCTTATTTATTTATTTATTTCTCTTGCTTAATTGCTCTGACTAATATTACAGAACTATATTGAATAATAGTAGTGACGGTGAACATCCTTGTCTTGTTCTTGATTTTAGAGTGAAAATTTTGAGTTTTTGTCCATTTAATATGATGATGGCTGTTGGTTTGTCATATATGGCTTTTATCAGACTGACATAAAGACCATGTATTCTAATTTTCTGTAGGATTTTTATCATGAGTAGATGTTGGACTTTGTCAAATGCTTTTTCTGCATGTATTGAGATGATCATGTAGTTTTTGTCCTTGGCTCTGTTAATACAGTGTATTACATTTATTGGTTTGCATATGTTGAACTATCCCTGCATCCCTGGATTGAATCCTACTTGGTCATAGTACGTAATTATTTTGATGATTTGCTGCATTTTGTTTGCCAGTATCCTATTAAGGATTTTTGCATCTATATTCATTAGAGATATTGGCCTTTAGCTCTCTTGTTTATTGGGATTCCTCTCTGGTTTTGATATCAAGGTAACACTTGATTGAAGAAATGAGCTTGGGGGAATTGCTTTCCATTAAAGAGTTTGAGGAGTGGTGAATACTAGTCCTCTCTAAATTTCTTGTGAAATTCTGCAGTGAATCTGTCAGGACCTAGGCTTTTTTTGTTGTTAGATTTTTAAATTACATTATCAATTTCATTGACTTATATTGTGCTATTTAGAATTTTTACATTTTCTTGATTCAGCTTTGGTAATTCATATGTGTTTAGGGATCTGTCCATTTCTTCTGTGCTTTCCATCTTATTCTGTGTTGAAAATACAGGCTCTTGAACTAGGTATTAATGATCTTCGGGATTTTCTCAGGATTCATTGTGATTTCACCCTTTAAATTTCCAATTGCATGGATTTGAGTCATTTCTTTCATTTTTTTGATAAGGTTGTCTAAGACTTTGTCAATTTTAATTTTTCAAAGAATCAACTCTTTCATTCACTGACTCTTTGTAGTGTTTTCTTTGCTTCCATTACATCAATTCCTGCTCTGATCTTTATCGTTTCCTTCCTTGTGTAAGCTTTGGGCTTGACTTGCTCTTTTTTTTTCCAGACACTTGAGGTTCAACATTATGCTGTTTATTTGAGCTCACTCTGTTTTTCCCATATGATAATGCACTGCTATAAATTTCCCTCATGGGATTGCTTTCATTGTGTCCCATAAATTCCAGTATGTTTTTTAATTATATTAAGTACTGAATTTCTTCTTTAATTTCACCTGTGACACACTGATTGTTCAAGAGGGTGTTATTTAATTTCCATGTGTTTATGAAGTTTTTGTGGTTTCTTTTGTCATTGATTTCCAATTTCAATGCACTATGGTTTGATAATATGCATGGGATAATTTTCATTATTTTGCATTTACTTAAGCACGTTTTATGAGCTAGTATGGAACTTGTTTTGGAGAACATCCTATATATAGCTAAGAAGAATGTGTATTCTGATGTCATCAGGTGGGAACACTCTGTAGCTATCTACTGAGTCCATTTGTTCAAAAGTTTGATTCAGTTCTGATACTCCTTTGTTGATTTTTTTTTGTGTAGTTCATCTGTCTATTTGTGACAATAGAATATTGAGGTCCCCCATTGTAGTTATATTAGTGCTTAGTTTTTTATGTCTGCTAATATTTGTTTTACATAGTTGGGTATGCTGATATTTGGTACATGTATATTTATGATTATTATAACTTCTTCTTGGATTGTTCTCTTTACAAAGATGTAGTAACCTACTTTGTCTCTCTTAATCAGTCTTGGCTTGAAATCCCCTTTGTCTGCAAATAGAATAACTACCCCTGATTTTTCCTGGGTTCCTATCACATGGATTATTGTTTTCTATCATTTGACTTCCAATCTATGAGTTTCTTTTTAAATTAAATGTGTGTTTTATATGCAACATATCATTAGATCTTGCTTCTTGATCCATTCTGCTTGTCTGTTTCTTTTGATTGGGGAATTGAGGCCATTTACCTTGGTGGTTATAACTGATATGTACCGACTTATCATTGTCATATTATTTTCCTGTGTTAGTTCCTTTTCTTCCCCTCTGTTTAATTACTTGTTTTGCCTAGTGGATGCATTCTATTGGGGTTCATGGAGTTGTGGTCTTCATTATCTTTTTCTAGAATGTCCTTTAGAACATTTGGAGTGCTGATTTGGTGATCATGAATTTCTTCAGGTGTTCTTTGTCGTGGAAATATGTTATTTCTTTATTGATTTTGAAAGATAGTTTTGCAGGGTACATCAATCTGGATTAGAGATTGTTTTCTTTTAGAGCTTAAAATACTTCATTTCTCCTTAAGGATTTGTGTTGAGAAGTCTGCTGTAATTTTTTCCTTTATGAGTATTTGGTTTTTTCCTCTAAAAACTTTTAATATTGTTTTCCACTGAATTTCTGGAATCCTGAATATTATATACCTTGAGGTAGATTTTTTTTTCCAACTGAGTTAAGTCTTTTTAATCTTTTGCTAATCTCTTCCAGGGTAGACTACTTCCATTATAGGTGGTGAAATACATAAGGCTCCACTTCAAACGTGGGCCCTGCTATGAACATAGTCTTTTTCCCTTCACCGCAACTCAGAATTAAAACTTTGATCCTTGTCTTATATTCCAGTTTCAGAAACAGTTTCCACTCCAGAAATTATTTGATGACAGTCTTTTGCTTTTTAGCAGTGGTCTGTGACCAGGCTCTATCTTCTTCACAAACACTATGATGGACTTAATTTATGTATGTACTAAACTAAGAGGCGGTCTCTCTGCTGCTCACTTTATTTTAAACAACCTACATGACATGTGTTTTCCCCTAAAAAACAATGCCTTCACTCCAAATAAATCATGGTCAAAATAAACAAAGTGTTCAAGATAACATCAGTCCCATTTGTCTAAAATCCTGGTGTGTGGATTACAAGCAGCAACTAGTTGTGACAAGTGATAGATCCAATCTGACCACCAAATCCATTAACATTTTTCCATTTCTAAGTCATCCTTAAAGAAAATCATCAACAGGTCACACCATTCTCACGGTAGTTCCGGAGAGCAACTGTGCCCTCCGTATTCATATTTGCACCAATAAAGAACTGATAGTTTTTAAAATTAGCAAGGATGTGCTTGATTTGGTCTTTAGCCCCTGTCAAAAATGATTTTACTCTCTCTTTTCTTTGTTATTCAAGTTTGCCTTTGATTGATTTCATATAATCTTTGATATACTTCCCGTAGGACTCTTTTGTGAAGTTGGTTTCCTGAAAGTGATGGTTTGTGACAGTACCAACACTGGTGACTACTGTGCTTTCAGTGCCTTCCTTCTCCAGGCCTTCATCAGAGGCATTTCCACCAATGAGGCATTTCCACCAGTGTCACCTTCTGTTCTACTAACCATCTTGCCCTCTGCCTCTAGGCACAGCCTGTCCATATCTCCCGGATTTTGCTCTTGTATTTTTTTTTTATCTATTTCTTCTCTAGCTATGTTGAGCAACTTATTTACTAAGGTTGTTACTTTTGTCTTCACATAAGATATTATTTCTAATTTGAGTTCCTCTATAGCCTCATGGATTTGTTTCTTTATTTCATTTGCTATCTTTTCAGAGATTTCTGGTATATGACTTTTAGGGTCCTCTATTTCATTATCGCCTGCACTTACTCCTGACAGACTAGATGTCTGAGATTGCATTTTGCCTTTTCATTTAGTCATTTTCACCATTTGGGTAAATATTTGGTCTTTCTATCCCAACAGTCACAACTTTCTGTAGTGTGTGTTTTAGGGTCCTACTGTGTTGTTGATGTTTGTCAAATTGCTGGGTACCACTGTGAAGAGGAGATCCAGTCTCCTGAATTCCTCCTACAGGGCCTGTTGGGTGAGTCCTATGTTCTTTCTGGGCTAACTAGCCCAGAAGTATTGATGTAGGGCCACTCTTAGTTCCTGCTGTTGTTATATCTTCAGGTTGTTGCAGGTCACTAGATCTCCCTGGCTATAGTGTTTGTGTCAGCTGAGGCCCTACTGTGTCACTGAGGGTCTCATAAGTTCTTTTAATTTTCTCTAAGTTGGGAGGGCATCACTGGCACACTTCTTAACCTGTTTGATATTCTCTGGGGAGGGGCTTACCAACTCTCTTGCCAGGTTCGCCAAGGTCTTACAGTTGGAGAGAGTTTCACTTCTGCTATTTACCCACTGCAGACCTCTATTTTAGGGGGCAAACTCACCACACTGACTGGAGCCTGCTGAGGTCTTCTGTTTGGGTGAGGGGTTCCTGAGTCTCTCATCCAGCCAACATGGTAGTCCATTGTAGTCCAAAGTTCCAAAGTTCCTGGGGGAAGGGCGGGCCCAGCGGCAGCAATCCCAGGCAGCTCAAGCCTGCAGCAGGCTTCTGCAATGTTCCCGGTGGAAGGGCAGGTTTACCCACTGGTCACGGTGGAAGGGCAGGCCCAGCAGTGGCAGTCCCAGGCAGCTGAGGCCTTCGGTGGACTTCCGCGATGCTCATCTCCCGGATTTTTTTGTAAATGTCAGCCAACATCTCATTGTGGTGGATGAGGTCCTGATAGATAATCATGATGGTGGCTGAGGGGATATGGCAGCCACACCAGCTTAGTAGGAACCAGAGCAAGTGTAGTGCAGTTGGAGCAGTGCTTGGGGGGAGAGGGGAGTGGACAGAAAAACAGATTTTTTTAAAATCATGGCTAATTGAAGTTCTATATGATACTCTTATCTGTATGTCAAATTCTTTCAGCATGCTTGGGAAGTTTCCTGCCACCATTTCTGTTAACAGGTTTTTTATGTTGTTTGAGTTTTCTCTCATGCTTTTTTATTGGCTCTGATCAATCTTATGTTATTCTTCTTTGAATCATCTAGCAGCTGTTGGATTGATATTTTTGTGATTCCTTGCTATTTTTAAGAAATCTTTCTTTTCATGATCACTAACCACAATCCTGCATTCTAGATCTGATATTCTGTCCTCATATTGGTTCATTTTGCTGCATATGCTTTCAATAGAATTTTTATCTCCTGGATAGCTAATTGAATCTGTTTCATGGATTCCATTTTTTCCTATGTTGAGCATTCATGGTTTCCATCCTTTTCCTAGCCTCCTCTATTTTTTAAAATCTGTATCATTTCTATTCATACCCTTCATTAGGGTCATCATGTCTGAAGTTATCTGAGAAATTATTATTTCCTTTTCTTCTATAATCTTATTCATTTGCTTCATTATTTCTTCTGTTACCACTTCAGAGCATCCAAGTGAATAGCTTTCAGATTGTTCCACCTCATTGCCCCCTGGTTTTGCCTTTGGTGAACTAAAAATCTGAGGTTGGGTCTTGCTTCTATATCACCTCATTTTCAACTTTTAATTGATGCATTGATTCTCTGTGAGGGGGGGGAGTTTCATTCCTGCTTTGATGCTTATGAATTGTTTATGGTAAGTATTTTTATTGCTAGTATCAAGAACACTTAGAAAATGAGTACTTCTCAGAGATGTTTTTCAGGTAGCTGGCTTTCAGGTCTCAAGTCTGTTAAAAGATCCTACCACTTTAATTTATTAGGAATGAGAAATTGCTGCCTATTTGGCCTACCCCTTGGTTCATTATCACTGGCCTATTATATTGCTTCTCAGGCAATCTCAGTCTTGGCATACAAAGAAGAACAACTGATTAGAACAATTATGTTACCTTGACTAAAGTAGTACAAACAGTAATAATAATAGCATCAGTCACAGCCTAGAAAATGGCAAACTGTGGCAACTATTAATTTTCCAACTTTAACTCTATTAGTGGGATTTATGGTTATATACCAAAGTCTAAAACAAACCAGAAAATTGTGAAAAGTAAATAGCCCATCAATATGATGATTTTTCCTCAGGGGAGAAAATTTAAAAGAGATTAGGGGAAATGGAAGAAGAGAAAGAGATTAGAAGCAAGGCTTAGGGACAAAGGAAGATTACATGGGTTTGGGGAACTGGTGAAGAATACAGGAGGGAAAGAGAGAAGAAATATGGCATAAGCACCCGCTTGACAAGTGCAGGGTCCTGAGTTCGATCCTCGATACCAAAGGAAAAGAAAAGAAGAAGAAAAGAAGAAACAGAAACAAGAACAAAACAACAACAAAAAAACTAGAAACAATGTTTTCACTCATAGAAAAAAAACCCAATGAAGGAAAAAAAAGGAAGAAAAGCAGGAAAGAAATGTCCACTTTGGGGAGTGAATCTATAGCCGTTGGTTGACAGAAGGGGCAAGCAGAAGGGGCAAGCAGAGACCAGATCTGTGTTAATTGATCCCAGCAAGCCAGCATTAGAATTATGGCTGTTGTGGGTAATTCCAGGAAACCTGGGCCTTTAGTTACACTGAAGTTCAGGTTGCTTCTGGTTTCTGACTGTGAGACTGGACCTGAGCTTTTCAGCTGGCAACACTCCACGTGCCTCCTACAGCTTGAACTCAGCTCCCTGCTGCTTGCACTGAATTCCCTGACCTCTCGCTGACTTGAAGTCAGCTGCACCTCTCCCTGAGACTTGGAGACTCTAGATGGAGCCAATCCCAAGCTGCTCTGAGTTCTGCCTTCCATTGGCCTCTTTCCAAAATGGCTACTGGCCAATTGTCTTCTCCTGGGAGTCTTCTAAACCCATATAACTCACCAGTCACTGCAGTGCACAGTGTCCATTGCTCCTTTCCACTGGTGCATTTCTCTGTGGAGGCCTCTGGGGTCACCAGTAGTCACTGTGCCTCTGCAGGTTCGAGCTGTCCCCTCCCATACCATGAGCTGGGACTCAAGGAGAAAGTGCCACTTGCTGCCTCTCTCTTCTGCCTTCTGGTTCTTCTGTTCACTGTCCCTGTGGGCTCTAATTCTCTGTTCGGATCTTTGCTGCTTTCCTCCTCCTCCTCTTTCTCAGTTTGCCATACTCCAGCATCTGGATTCCAAATATCAGAGAGGCAATTTCTCCTGTGCTCACCATTCTATCTTCACAGAAGTCTTCATTTTAGATTTAATTCCATAACATTCTGCTCCTGGCCCTCAAAAGACTCATGTGCATCTCTTTATTCAAAATGCATTTACTCTATAACATCTGCCAAAGACTTGCTGAAAAATCAAAGCCCAGAAAGTCTCTTTTGAGACTCAAGGAAAACTCAGTCATGAGTCCCTGTAAAAAATCAAAAAGAAAGTCAAACATTTCTAACATACAGTGGCGCAGGATAAACATTCTAATTCCAGAAGAAAGAAATAGTGAGGCAAAAGCAAGACTGAAATCCTACAGGGTAAACATTAAGTTCTATAGCTCCATGTTCAACAATCAGGGCAATTTGAGGCAATATGTGAATTCCAAAAGATTTGGGTGACCCCGTCCTTATAGCATTACCAGTAGCTGCACCCATGGTCTCTCTCTGCAGTTGGCTTTGCTCCCTGCTTGGAGCATTTCTCAGCATATGTTCTATGTTCCTGGCTTCTCCAACTTTCCAGGGTCTTCACTGTACTTTTGGCTTTACTCTCCAACCTTCGCACATCAGCCTCTCACAGGTACATTGCCTGGTCTCTTAGATTTCTTCTGAAATCTGAATGGAAGCCTCCATGACTCCACAATACTTGCATTCTGCATGCACCTAAAAAACTATAGATAACACTAAGGTCACCAACTACAGCATTACCTGGGCCCCTTGGGTCATAGCTGCAGAGGCCTTTTAGTGCTTGGATGGCTGAGCACTGTGACCAAATCCTGAGGAACCAGTTTCCTACATGGTCCTTCTTGAGCAAGCTACCATGGGACTCTCTTCTTGAGGCAAATCTTTTAAAGGAGTTTATTCTTTTACACCTTTGAGAAGGTGAAGGATGGTGTCTTGATGATTCCTAAAATGCTTTCATTGTCATGACGAAAAGCAAGTGGCTTCTTTTTAATGCTAATCTTTTCAGCAACCACACTCTCCAAGGCCCCAACTTTGTACCTTTAAAAGTGTATCCTTCCTGGTCTCAAGCAAAGTTTTTCAAAAAGCTATGCTTTTTGGCCTAGACTCTCCCAGTAGATATGGCTAAAAGCCCACCAACAGAATCCATAGCACAGCCTGAATGTTGGGCTGCCTTGAAATTTCCTCCATCAGATAAATTATTTCACCACTCTTAATCTCAGTCTCCCAAAAGTCTCAGGACCTGGGTAAAACATAACAAATTTTCTGTCAGAGTGTAATACACAAGGTCTTGAGTCCAATTTTAGTAAAGTTTTTGTTCCTAACTTCAACCTCCTGAGCCTAAGCCTAACCTTTGGTGGCTGCATTTCTTGCAGCATTCTAGTTTTCTCAGCTCTGATCTGCATCTCTCATCAATCTTTCCTTGTTATGCTTACAGCATTCTAAAGTTTACCTAGTCAGCATCACTAAACTTTTCCAAACTTCTCCTGCAAGTTAGTTCTAAAGAATCACATGGTCAGGTATAGTCATACCAATGATTCCACTCTTGGCACCAAAATCTATCTTAATTAGGGTTCAGCGAAGGAACAGAATCAGGTTAAGTCAGAAGCAAAAAAGTTCATTGGCTGTCTGCAGAATCAGAGGCAGAATTCAGAATGGTCATGTATGTACTGGAAAGCCAGAGGATTCATTAGCAGTCAAAGAATGAAGATCTGGTAGCCTCAGTAGTTATTTGTAGGAGTCTATGTTGGAAGCCTAAAGAGTCGGCATTAGAAGGCTGAAGAAACTGGAGACAAATATCCAAAGGAAATAATGAAGTCTGGAGTTCCTCTGAAAAATGGAAACCATCCCTTCTGTCCTTTTTTATTCTGTCTAAACTACCAGCCTATTGTTTGGTGCTACCCATATGGAAGTTGTCTTTCCCCCCAGTTTGCTGGTTTACATGTCAATCATCCAGAGACACACCCAGAATTTCCTTGAGTTAGGTTGACAATTATTGATCACAGGAATTATCTGGGAAAGTCATCTGCCCAGCATTTGGGATTTTGAAGCCAGAAAGAAGTTGTAAAATAAAACTGTAGGAGGACAAATGCACTGAATTCTAATCTTTAATTGCTAGAAATAAAATAATTTTACTTAAAGTTGATAAAGCAGATAACAGGTAAAAGTACACTTAATAAAAATAAAAACTCTAAAATTGATACTATAACTGACAAAAATTGGGTCAAGTTCTTGTTTCTTTTTTTAATTTTTATTTTAAAGGGGGGTAAAATAAACACAACAAAACAGCACAGAATGGGACATAAGAAAGCATGAATTTCAAAGCTAGACAACCAGAAATCTTCACTGTCATATTGTCTCTTGTTTTCTTCCAAATTGTTGTTTTCTTGTTTTCTCCGTATCTTTGCATACAGAGAGTTCATACTAAATAACATAGCCAATCTTTTCACAAGATGTCCAGTTCACTGGCTCCCTCTTGCTAAGTGTGGGAGGGGGGAGACACGGGATGGGAGACAGGACGACATGAGATGTCTGATTCTCAGCCCAAAGGCTGGCAGGATCACAGCTGCCTCCCAGAGAGGGGAGGAGTTTCTTGTTCTCCCCGCACCCTGAGTCAATCGCACGGTGCAGGTCCCGCGGTGCCAGGGTCTCTCTCCAGCAGGCTGCCGAAAGTCTGCCACACTCACCTGCTATTTCTTTCTGATGAATTGACCATTATATTTCCAAAGTTCTGAAATGGCCAACAGACCACAGAAAGAATTTTCTTTAGGCTCCTGTTTGAAACCAGCAGCTACAGCCATCTGCTGGCCTTGCTTCAGGGCCAGAAGTTCTTGTTTCAATGATAAAATCCATCCTAGCTAGTTTAACTAGAAAGACATTTATTAAGTAACTTGTATAAGCATTGGGAAGGCTGGAAGAATAGGATCAAGGCTGAACTTCTTCTAATAACTCTCAGAACCATACTGTGGAGTTGGCTTGGTGAAATCATTGTTATCATACCCTGGAGGATGGTTCCCCTACACCACAGTCCTGATCCTTGCACAAAATGCTCTTCCCCAAGATATCTCCATGGATATCTCCCAGGAACTGGTTATCGGTATTCCCTGACTGTTGGTATTCCATGTGAGGTGTTATTCTCTGCCTGTGTCTCAGGCCAGACCCCTAGTTGGATGCTTCTTTCTTCCTGAAATGGATTCACATAGGTTTCTCAGACATTGCTGGGTTCCGTTGTGTCAGAGGCTCTGTGCCCTAAAGTCAGTCTGTCCTTTGCCTGGAGGAAGTTGGCTTGAGTGGAAAAAGCTTGCAAGGTGAGAGACTGTTCCAAAGGTGAAGACAGAGCTCACGAAAGCAATCAGTATGGATAGCCTGGCACTCATGATCTCACCCTCACGGAGGTCCTCTTGGGGGACCCCCCACTCTCCTTCATGCACGTAATCTTTTACAGAGTATAAAGGAACATTCTCAACTCTTCTATTCTTAACATACATGTAAAGCTCATATTGGCTCAAGATTGACAGCAAACACAGTATATAGGAAGGAAAAGCTCTAAGAAGTTTTGTAATTGACCCCTAAACTTAGAGCTTTGAAAAGACTGAAAGAAGAAGCTACAGTTCATTCATTCATTTCACAAACATTTATTGTGAAATCTCTGCCTCCCAGGTGCCAGAGAGTGCTTTAGATACTGGAGAGACATACGCAAATAGCACAGTGTCACTGCTTTTGTGGAGTTCTTCAAAGTGTTTGAAAGTCAAGGTTTTGGGGTCTGCACTGTTGTTTTGATGTACCTATATAGCATTAGTCTTTTTTCCCCAAGGAACATGTAAAAATGAGGGGCATGAAGGGTGGGAAATATATGTTAAAGACCACAAAATAGAATCATCTCTCAAAAACAATGTATTTCTTGAAACAGTGATTGCAAATTCCATGACTTTCAGGGTACATGTGATAACCTAAATGAATGAAAGGTATTAGTCAAGGTTCTCTAGACAAACAGAACCAACAGAGGGAGTGGTGGGGCTCCCTCCTTTCCTCTCCTCTTCTTTTCTCTTCTCTCTCTCTCTTTCTCTCTGTCTCTCTCTTTCTCCTCTCCTCTCTGTCTTTCTGTCTCTCTCTGTCTTTCTCCTCTCCTCTCCTCTCCTCTCCTCTCCTCTCCTCTCCTCTCCTCTCCTCTCCCTTTCTCATTGTGTGTGTGTGAGAGAGAGGGAATGAGACACAGAGAGACAGAGAGGCAGAGAGAGAATTTTTATTTTATTTTATTTTATTTTATTTTATTTTATTTTATTTTATTTTATTTTATTTTAAGGAATCAGAGTTCAAAATCAGATAGCATAGGCTGAATAGGTTGGCAACTCAGGGAAGAATTACAAGTGAGTCTCGAGGCAGTCTGCTGAAATAATTCCTTTTCAGTTTAGGGAAGAACTAACCTTTGTTTTATTAAGTCTTCAACTGATTGCATGAGGCCCACTCTCACATCCTAAGGGTAATCTGGTTTACTCAGAGCTTGCCAACTTAAACGTTAATCTCATTAAAAAACACCTAACCATAAACATCCAGGCTAATGTTTCGCTGACTGTCCGGGCATGCTGGTCCACGCAAGTTGCCACATAAAATTAGCCATCGGGGGAGAATATGAGACAGTTTGGAGTAGTGGAATGGGGGCCACCTACAGACTTCTTGTTCCTCTACAACATTAAAAGAAAAAGAAAAACAACAAAACTACCCACACATTGAAAGAGAAGAAAAAAATGTTTGAAATTTAATTTGTTCCCAGACTCCTAGAGTCTTACTTAGGTCCTAGGGCTTAGAGGTTCAGCACTGAACTAGGTCAGTGTTGTCAGCCCCTGCCTCACATTGCCCATTGCTACCCGCTCACCCCGTTGAGCTTCTGGCTTCAACACTCCTTTTTTGAAGCAAGAGAGTACAGTTTTTAATCCAAGGACTAGAAGTACTCTTGTCAGAGGGAGAAGAGTGGGCTCTTCTCCCTAACTGTGTATAAAGTTGACAAGTATCCAGTGAAGATTCCATCTCAGAAGCAAAAAGGAGATCCAGAGAGAGTCTTGTGATAGACTCTTTGGAGAATTAATCTGATTCAAAAGCTAGTACCCATAATGAGCATTTGAAAACATTTATTAGTTAAAAGATTCAAATGTATTTGTGACCTTATGGGCTAGTCTTTTGATGCCAGTCAAGACAAAATGTGGCCCCACTTAATTGTTGATGTCATCCTCTTTTATGGAGCCTCCTTTGTGTGTTTCTCTGTTCCCCAAATCTGCACACCACATTAATGCACTCTACAGAGACGTTATTTTTAGTCATCAAATTCCTTAACATGTTGATGATGAATTTCTGCTAGAGACTTTTTTTTTCACATTTAAAAAAAATCAAATCACAGCACGAATTTCATCTGGGAACCATGTGTCTAGGAAAGTAATTATTTTAAACCCAAGGGCATAACCAACCACAACTACAATGGATCCAGTTTATGCTTATGCCATTGCTAATAAAGCACTGTCCTCTCAACAAAGTCACATGCTTGATGTTCTGTGCTGGCCCCAGTCTTGTAAATGTCATCCCGACTGACTGTGGGACCTGAAATGTAGAGAACATGGATGGATAAAGCTGTCGAATTTGAGGGTGTCTGACATCATGAACTACAGATGCAAACAAACAGCTACAGAAGAGCTCTGAGAAACCTGCTAAATGTATCAGTGTTAATTGTGGTTATGGAAGAAAATTAGATTGTAAGTTCCTTCAGGGAATGGAAGTAGTTTATCCCTACTACAAACCTTATGAAGGAAAAAAATAACTCTAATGTCTACTGTTATTGTCCTATAGTAAGTCATTTTTGTTTTTTTAATTTTATTTTGCCTACTGGAGATTGAACTCAGGGCTTTCACACTAAGCTACATTCCCACTGAGCTACATTCATATTTCTTTTTAAAAAAAAAATTTGAGACTAGTTTTCTCTAAATTACCAAGTTGCCTGGGGTAAGTTCAAATTTGTCATCCTCCAGCCTCAGCCTCCCAAACTGCTGGGATTTCAGGTGTGTACCACCATGCCCAGCTAATAAATAATTGTTCTTTTAAAAAAAATTGAGACAGGGTTTCACTGTGTAGTTCAGGCTGGCCTTGAACTCACTATGTAGTCCAGCCTCAGCCCGCAAGTGCTGGGATTACAGGCTCGCACCCCCGAAGCGGGCTCTACTGGTCTTTGTGCTTACCCAGACCCATCCGATTAAGTGATGGCTTCCTCGGAAAAGAGTCTTAGAAGTGAATCAGAAGGCCTGGTCTCTTGTCTGCTTGACCTTAAACATGTCACCATACGTCTGTAGACTCATTGCCTTCTGTATAAGTCATCTATGAAATATAGTAACTCCATGAACTAGTGTACCTGTCTGAGAACTATTCTAAATGTATTAGAGAGGGTACCTGTGAAAACAAAGATTGCTAAAAATAGCCCCATAAAATAGGAGCTGGGCCCTATCAAGAGCCAATGATACAGGAGCTGGGGATATAGCTCAGTGGCATAAGCAGCTGCCTAGCAAATGCAGGGTCATGAGTTTGATTTCTGGTACTCAGAAAAAAAGAAAAAAAGAACCAGTGATGAGAATGCAGCACAAACACCTCCGTTTTTCACTCCCACATGGTTGAAATCGTTTTACTCACTCTACTTGCTATCATGAGGCTTCTGATTTCCAAATAGCTCTTTCGGAATTTCTTGCTTTTCTTATACTCTTTTCAGTGATACCAATGATAAAGCTTAGAGTTCTGTTCTTTAGATTTTCCTAAAGTAAATATTAAATGTGAATATGATGAGTTTTTAAACTTGATCCAAATGAATGTTATTTCTCCCAAGGTAGTCATAGACTCTAGCACTTCTGCCAACGTTTGAAATGTTTTTGGAACTCTGCGTGTGTGTGTGTGTGTGTGTGTGTGTGTGTGTGTGTGTGTGTGTAAGATATGCCTAAGGATCAGCCAAATTTTATATTTTAAAATCCAGCCTTAGGTCGTCTTGTCAGTGTCCACTTCTCTGACCTCATGCCGTTCCACTCTTCCCACCTTGACACCATGTTCTGTGTGCCTGTGTCTTCTTTTGGATTCTCCAGTGCATGCGGTGCATTCTTGCTTGGAGCCTCTGCACCCCTTTGTCTGACATGCCCGCCCTTCTGATCTGTCCTCTCAGGGTGGGCTTCTGCTCGTCAGTGTCACATCCTTAGAGACGCTTTCTCTTAGCACCCAGACTGGAGAGCCAGCTGGTGAGCGTGCCAGCATGCTTTTGCTTCTTTCCATGGTCGTCACTGTCAGATACCCTCTTGTGTAGTCACAGTATCACTATCTTGAACAAAGGCTATTCATCGTGCCTAGAAACATGTTTGCCATGTAGTGGGGACTTGAAAACGTTTATCAAATCAATTTAAGAATACAATTAGCTTAGAATACCGTACCTGAGGACCAAAACACAAATGACTTAAATATAGGAGGTTACTGTAGATTATTTTTCATTTGTCAATTTGTTCATTCTCTTTTTTAAAATTTATTTTATTTTAAAGAGAATAAAACCCAACAAGACAAAACAGAATAAAGTCAATCAAAACACAGCAGTGAAAGTGGTACAGAACTTCAAAACAGGACACTAGGAAATCAACAATGGCTACCATAACATATTTTGCTATGTCTGATGGTATGGATTACCATCAGACATAGCAAAATCAAACAAAACAAAACAGAATAAAAACAATCAAAACATAACATTGGATAAAATAAAACAATACATCAGAACAAAACAAAACAGTGAGAACAATACTGCATATTATTATCTTCAAAATAGTTGCTCAGGTTACCGGACACAGTAATAAAACAAGAGAGTAAAATGGAACAAAACACTGGACTTCAAAGACAAGACGGGAGGATATCCCTCACAGTTGACACAACGCACAGAGTCATCCTCCAGGCAGACGCCCAGCCCCCCAGCCCCAGGCCTGTGCCAGGCCAGACAATGCAGGCTTCAAGCTCTGCCCTTTCCCTGGGTTGCTATCATCTCACCCTGGGTCCTCTGAATGGGGCAGGGGAATGGGCGTGGTTTCTCTTCCGGCTGAGGCTCTCTCTGATCTGTGTGGTGGAACTTGTCTTATGGGAAGGTGTGGTTTCTCTTCTCTAATTTGACTTAACAATTTACTTTGCATCACATCTTCCTGGAGTTTTTTCTTTGTTTGTTTGTTTTGTATTTGTTTTTGCAGTGCTGGGGATCAACCCCAGGACCTCATGCATTGTAGGCAGGTGCTTTGCCGCCGAGCTCCAGTCCCAGCCTGATACATGCTTCTTCATAAATATACCTGTCCTACTAAGTTGTGAGCTTCTGAAAAGTAAGCTATGTTTCTAATTTTTTCATCTCCCTTAGGAGATTTAGCACAAAGCTTTGATATTCTGAGTACTAGATTTATTTTGTTATCAGACTAAACTAACTTTTAATGGTGTGTGTGTGTGTGTGTGTGTGTGTATGTGTACATGTGTGAATGTATTTGTATGGGCCTGTGTGAGTACATTTTTTTTACCAGTGATTTTTACACTGATGTTGAGAGTCTGCTCACATTCAGAAAATGCAAATTTAGATAGAGATTACATTTCTGGACCATGTTGACATAATAGCCTAAATTCTACAGGCTATAAAACAACTTGGACAAAAATGATAAGGTCATGTACTTAAGATGGTACCTACAAAATTTGCACAATACTCTGTACCTTTCATGTGAAGAACAATGCCATAAAGGGGTTAATGTGACTAGGGCCACAAAAACCAGGTTTACCCCAAAATTTAATTGGAGTGGGTGGAAAAAGGAGATTAAACTCCTTGAGAATAAACTCCATATCCTGTTGATTTTTCTCTGCAATACCCAGCACAGCACAGCGCAGCACACAACGCGCAGGGAACACTTAACAGAAGCTTGCTAAATGATGGAGTAAATGAAAAAAAATGGAGAAATGAAAAGTAATGAGATTGATTTTTCTATATGACTCATAAATTGGCTCAGAAGGAACTCAACAGAAGAGCTCCAAAACTGAAGAATCATTGACCTAACTGTGTGGTCACATTTAGCTGTAGAAGTGGCACTGCTATCCATCATCAAGTCACCATCTTCCAGCCTCTCAGACTACAAATTTTAGAAGCTTACATGACTCATCTGCTGTTCTTCCCTCTTCCATCTAAGCAGTCATTAAAGTCCTGCCAGCTTTACCCCAAGGATATTCTAGCCCCCGTTGTCATATTGTCTAATTTCTAGACTAGAGCCACCAGTCTCCCGTCCTTTCTCAATCAATCCTCCCCCAAAAATGTTTTTCCTATAACTAGCACGTTAAACAAGATAGATTTGGCAGGACTCAGGCAGAAAGCAACTTGTTCTAACTTACGCCTGTCCCTTCCTTTAAAACTGCTTTCTCAATCATTTCTTTCCTAGTCATTTGGAGCATGGTGGCTGAGGCTCCTACTCAGGAGGCTAAGGTAGGAGGACTGAAGTTCAAAGCCAGTCTGGGCATCTTGGCAAGAACTGATTTCAAAATATGAAAATAAATATGGCTGGGGATGTAGCTCAGTGCTACCTGGGTTCAACCCTGAATTTCTTACTCTTTCTTCCAGCAGTGTCCGCCATACCCAAACTTAAAACATATGGTGAGGACGTGGACTATAGTCAGTTTTTCTGTGTTACCTACTAGCCTGGTCCAGGAGAGGGGAACTGGAGCAAAAGGAGCCAGCACTTCAACTGCTTTTGTAATTGTAACCACAGTGCCATGGTGAGTAGTGGATCTAATGGTTATTTCTCCAGTGAAGTGCTTTGAGCATTTGTTTGTCCTTCCATTGGGCTGCCCATTGTAACCTTCTCCTGCCTGGACCATTCTTAAGTTACCAAGGCTTTTCACCTGGGTAGCAACCAGCTACCCCTGTACTGTTTCCTCTGTTGAACCCTGTAGGACCTTTTCTGCAGGGTCTATACGCTGTCTTGCATCCAGCTCTCCTTTTCACATTTATCTGGCTCCCCCGCTTTCTCCATGTGCAGCCTGTTCCTCCGGCGACACACTGGCTTTGCTCAGCTGCCTGAGAAGCCTCTAGCCAGCCTTGTACTGAAAACATTAGTGGTGAAAGTCCGGAGGCAGCCTCTGGGTCCCTACTCCTAACCTTCTCTCACAAAGTTCGAGATGCTTGCAGGTCAGGTCATAGCAGCACCGGCTCTAGGCCACTCTCCTTGCGGGTCCTGCCTAGACAGTCTTGCGCCTCACTTAGGATTTGGAGGTGGGAGGGTGCAGGCAGAGAGACTTCAACCTATTGTTCTAAATTTTGGAGCATCAGCCAAAACTCCGAGAAAGGAAGAGGCCTACTTGAACATGCAGCTACATTCCTTTAGAAACATCAGATACTGTTTTGTTTTAATTAACTGTTCCAAGTTTACAGTGCTTGGTTTTTGAAGTTGAGACTCAGAGCAGGCGTGCACAGTGGATCCCCGGATTCTCATCATTTTGCAAATGAGAAACCAAGGCCCAGAGAAGTTAATTGACTTTTGGGAAATCACACAGCTAATGGTGACTGGACAGCTCTGGTCCTGGAGCTTTGCCCTCCAAATCTTATATTCTTCCTACCATATTATTCTGCCCAAACTGCTGCTGCTTCTTGAGAGAGACAGAGACGTTTGCTTTTAAAATCAGGTGTCTTGTACATAAGGATCAAATGAAAATAATGTAGAAGTTTAACGATTTTCAAAAAGTCTATGAAGTTAATGCTGTGATTATGAATTTTAATTTTTGGCTTATCTATATTTAAATTTTTCTGCGGTTATATATTTTATTACAAGGAAACAAAACACTTAATTACTTTTTAGTTGTCTATTATAGGAACAAATTTCATACGTATGTTTGATTCTCAGTATCACAAAATAATAATAATTCCAAATAAATGAAAACTTCATTTATACAGTGTTTGCAAAGTCCACTGGAGAAAAGTAAGTCCCGGTCTAGTTGACTATTTAATCTTGAGTCGGTCATTTGACATCTCTGGGACTCGTTTCTCAAATGTAATGGGAGACTATGCAAACTCTGAGCCATTTTCCAGTTCTGAAAATTTTTCAAGAAGTTTCTGTAGAGCCTGTGAGTGAACTGAAGGTGTCACGTCTGCCATGCTCAAAACCCTGGTTTAATCCCCAGCACTACGGTGTGGTGGGGGAAGACTTGAGAGGATCAATGAGAGGAGCTTATCTGAAAAGTCTTGACACATAAACCTTCATGTGACTGTGACACTAAAGGACCATGGCTTCCCATCATTCTCTAGGCGGAACCTCTAACCAGTATCCAAGCAAAGCACTTCTAACTCCCTGACTGCCTGCGGCCTCCTTATTTCCCTTCCACTCCCTATAGCCTGAGCCTACACCGTACCATTGAGCTAATAATTTGATGCTCTTATATGTCGCGCACTGTCGTTTTTGTGGATTTCCATCCTGTCCTCCCCGTGGGAGCCTGTGTACTGCGGCTGGCTACGCTTGCTACCTCCGTTTCCTGGACAGCGCTCGTATTTAACATAGCCTGAGCACTTAGAGGAGCCTCCACAGACCCTGGTCGGTAGGAAATACGTGCTGGAACAAGGCGGGAGTGAAGGGTCCCCTTAGAGGCTCAGGTCTGTGGAGTCCCCAGTTGTCCTTGGAGTGTGCCTTTGACAGCCAGTTGGGAGTTCAGAAGACAATGAAATCCACTCTTTTGTCTCCAGCTCCCTGTGGGTCTCCCTCCAACCTGGCCCTGGGCAAAGCTGACTCTGGGTTGCTTTTCTGTTGCTGTCGCTTCCTGGAATTGGACCCATAGATTGAACCTCTTCTGGAAAAAGGCTCATGCGTGTCCCCTTACACATTGGCGCCAGGCCACTTTCCTTGGGCCAGGCCAAGGCAGTGGAGTCGGCCAGAGCACAAACCCTCTCGGGGGCGCTCTGAGCCTCTTGGCTGAGAAGGCCGCAGGGCTCAGCGGCAGTTCTGCTGATTTTACCTCTCCTCAGGATATGGGGAGAGAAGAGGAAAAGCCACCTCTTCTCCTGCTCTCTTTGGCTTTCACTTGCATCCCGGCCTCCTCCTCGTCCCACTTCTTGGTCCCCCTTCTCCTCTTCCTGGCCGCTGTCCCTGGCAGTCTTCTGCCTTCCAGCCTTACCACACCTTTGTTTTTCGTCTCCTCCTCTTTCCCACCCAGACTCCAATTTACCCTCTCTGTCAGCCTTGCTTTCTGATTCTGCTGCCTTGTTCACTGTCCCCACGGCAGGCAGGACAGGGAGGTGACTGCTACTCTGGGTCAGGCAGGGAGCAAGGGTGATTTTCCATCAATTATTTTTTCTCTCATTTTAAGAGCTAAACACATTTGTTATTTTAAAATGTGGAGACAGAGAGCTTACAATGGCTTGCTGCTCAGAAGCTGATGTAGTGTCACCTCCGGCCTCTCATCAGAACTGGCCTGGAGGTGGCGGTGCTGGTGTCAGCCTGCAGTGTCAGGGAACAGTTGAAACCCCCCAAAGTAGGCCACGCATGCTACGCTGCACGGTTCTGAGCTCTCCCACCCGCCCTCCCGAGCACACTGCCTCAAATCACACATCCAAAGTGAAATGTGGGTGTTTTAATCACCGAAGAGGATCCTTAATACTGCTCCTTCAGCACATAGCTGTCTCTCCTGTGCCAGGAACCGCGGGGAGCCTATTGCTTCCCGTCCTGAACTGGATCCAGAAGCGTTAGGTGAGGCGCAGTACAATTTTCAGTTGTTATCATACGAGGCCCTTGGAGACGCTTCTCAATTCTAGCAATTAGCCACATAGAGGTCAACCAAGTGTTCTCAGCTCTAATTAACAGCTGTGTTGAATCTGGGACACATACAATTCCTTTGGGCATACACTCTTCAAGCAGAGACAGAACCAGAATATCAAGCTTTCGCCTCCTTATAGGAGGCCACAGATTCTGAAAATTATTGCTGATGGTATGCTTAATAAAAATACAAGGAGTGGCTTCTGGATGGACTGTATAGACAATAATATAATCTTGGCTCTGCCAGGAGATTATCCACTGAGGCTTGGGAGGCTTAGTGGGTGCCGGGGGAATTAGGTGTCTCCCAGCTCCACACCCAGGGCCCAGCTACACCCAGCAGGCTACATGATATCATCATCACACAAATCAAAGGCTTCTTTCTGGCTTCAAAAGGGAAAGGAAGAGGAACAGGATACTTTGTGTTGAGAGCCCTGCACCCGGGCGGGAACTATGCTGATGCCTGTTCAAGTTGTTCTCTGGGTATTCTGGCTTCTTGCCCTGCCTAACAGCTGCAGGGGTTCTGTAAGAAATCGGAGGGAGAATTTCCTTTGCAGCTATGACTGAGAACCCAGGATCAAGAGGTTTGCAGACAGAAAGGACATTACCCTTCAAATATCCCAACTTGTTTATTAGATTCACCAAGCAGCTGGTGAAAAGCAGGCCAGCTGGCCGTCCGGCTCTTGATGGAGAAAATGTATTTCACTGTGAAACCAGTCAGTGGAATTTTTCTTCACTAACTGAGAGCAATGCGCAGAAGCATTTAAAAGTAAGTAGCTTTTAACACCGGACTATTTCAAGAGAATAGCCAGTACAGACCAATACAGGTGGCCCCAGATCAGTAAATGTTAACTTTATGCTACATTTACCTCACATCTTTTTCTAAGTAGTTTATATTTACACATTTAAAATGTTCTTCTGTTGGCCCTGATCCTTACACAAAATCTGAGGTGGGTGCAAATCTTTCTGCTCAATTAAAAGGGTCTATTCTTACTCCATACGGTGCATCCACAAGCAATGATATTGCTATCTCTGTTTTTGAAATGTATATAGTAGCATCATTCTGCACCTCTTCTTTTGCAGTATGTTTGTGTTTCTCTCAACATGTTTCAGAATCAACCACAGTAATACAAGCAAACCTGCCACATTCATTCCAGCTTCAGAAAGGCATTTTAAAATCATTCCCTAGTTGATGATGTCATTTAGTTGGCAGCGGTGGGGAGAGGAACCACCAACATTGCTACCATGAATACTTTTGTATGTGTATCTTAGAATACAAGAGAGATTTTTTTCTTATATTGCAATGGTTCTCTAAGCTTTGCTCTTGGGATTCTTTTACACTGTTAGAATTGTTAAAAACCCTAAATAACTTCTGTTTATGGGGATTATATCTATTGCTATTTATAGGATTCAAAATTAAAACTAAGAAATTTTAAGATATTTATTTAAAAAATAATAATCCATTATACTTTGGGCACAAATAACATTTTAGTGAAAGATAACTATAGGAGAGAGAACAGAAGAGGAGGAAAGGAGCGCTGTTTGCATTTTGCAGGTTTCTTTAGTATAAGTCAGCCGATTCACACATCTGCTTTTACATCCAATCTGTTGTAGTGTGTTGTCTGGATGAAGTACATAAAAACCACAGCAGATACACAGCTGTAGGAGAGAGGTATTCTAATAATCTCAGATAATTTTGGATATTCTTCATTAAAAACCCAAACAGAAAATCAACAAGTACTAGTTTCTTAAAGGTTTTTTGCAATGCAGATTCTGAAATTATATCCATGTACTTAGACTCTGTTACTTAAAACTCATTGGTCATTTGGAAAGCATTGATTCACTAAATTATGCATGGCTTACAAATGTTGACAGATTTCATTATGCAATATCGAAAATGCACATTTATTTATATCACCACCAGTTTAATCATCAAAGTTTTTAAGAATTGAGAAACTGTTAAGTTCACGGTAGTGGACATAAGGTTTTTAAAATTCTAATTTTTACTTGAAAGCTCAACATTTATCATTGGCAACAGATGAAGTCGGTCTCCTTCCTTGAAGTGACAGGCTTACTTTGTTCATTTTTTTTTTCTAGAAAATGCCTGCCAAATTCCCAAGTCTGAATAACCATGGTTTTTCAGGTTTTCTTTCAAGTAAAAATGGTATCCCATGAAAAAAAATGACCACTTTAGTTCTTAGCGCAAAACAATGCACAAGTGTTTTTCCTTGAGAGAACAAGATCATGGTTGGTGTGCAGAAGTGCTTTCTGCATAATTTCCCATTTAATTACATAGAATATTAATACTAAAAAGACATGCAGTCAAGACATAATCTGAGATTTAATAAAATGTATCAATACATTATTAGTTTAACTGCAAAATTAGGTAAAATTAAATTGTTAACATTGTTGTTTTACTTTGCAAAACCGTAAAGAATATAATAATGACCAAAGCAGTTTGGTAGCACAGCCTCTGTGTGTGCCAGCACACCAGCAGTTTCACCCACAATTTCTTTTGCTTTGGAAGAATACATACAAAAAACAGATCGATCCATCCAGGGACACATCTGTTACGCCAACACTGTGGGAGGCTAAGGCAGAAGAATTACAAGTTCAACCCCCAAACTTAGCACAACCCTGTTTCAAAATGGAAAAAGAAAAAAGGGCTAGGAGGCCAGGTGTGGTGATACACTCGCGTGGTCCCAGCACTTGGGAGGCAGAGGCAGGAGGATCACCGCGAGTTCAAGGCCAGCCTGGAATACATGGTGAGCTAGGTCTCAAATAAATAAAGAAAGAAAAGAAAATTTAAAAAATTTTAAAGAGGCTGGGAATGCAGCTCAGTACAAAGGCCCTAAATACCCGGTACTGAAAAACAAAAACAGAATCACATTGCTTTTCCACAAAATTGCCCCTTGACAGCAGTGTATAAGAGTTCCTATTTATTTATAAAATGTCTGACATGGAACTTGTCTTTTAACTGAGGGGTTTGGGTTTTGATCCAGATACTAAAAACTAACTGTATTAAAGTTTTTACTCCTCTTTTGTCAGATGAATTCTAGCCACTATACAGATCTATTCTATGATGAATAGAATATTTTATTTACTATACTTTTCATTTGGTTGTTCTTGGTAATAATAAAGCTATTGCATTTTGTATTTTGTATTGTTTAGAAACTGTATATAGAACTCCCATATTAGTTCTTATAGTAGCTTATCTTGTATTTTTCTATGTAGACAATCACATAATTGATAAGTAAAGTCAGTTTTGTTGGAGAGTGCTGGTGTCTGGTCTGTGTTGGAAGATTAGATGTCATTGACCCTGTCCACAAAAGAAAAAATGGGACAAACTAAAAATCAACAATTGTTTTAATATTCATCGAAGAGCTGAAGTCACACAGCAAACCCCGCTCATCCCTAAGAGATAGCAGGATGGATCAGAGAACCACAATTTACCACCGCAAGTGTTTAGGAGCAGATGCCTTCATGGTGCTGTGACAAGCTAAGCTGTAACTGGAGCTGATGCAGCTTTGGTTTGAGAGTCGCAAACTCCAGGAGGGTCCAGTCTTAGTGAAGGAGGGATCCCCCACACTTCCATGGGTTTTACTTCCAGGAGCCCCCTACATCCTCATGGTGAATCCTGGAGAGAATCCTTGGCTTCTGGCAGGGAGAGACAGAAAATAACCATTTTGAAGTATGCCTAGAGCGTTCTGTTGTCTCCGTAAGGCTTGCCGTCAAGAGAGCCTGACTGGAATTTTATCAAAGACTAATCTGAGGGATGGGGAGTATGTAGTTCCAGCCCCAAGGTCTTTCCACAGGGAAACATGGACATCCAGTGCCCTCTGGCCTTCCTGTATCACCTGAAAGGGGATGAGGGGACAAAACCAGAACAAACCAAACCAAGCCAAACCAAACCTCAGAAGCACTTGTGAAGGTGGCAGCCACAGACTCACAAGCAGTCTGTGAACTGAAGATATGAACAACCTCTTCCTCTCCATAGCTGACCACTGAATCAGCTGGGCCCTCGTAACAATAGGGAGCACAACTGAAAGAATCGAGCCTCAGACATTATGTAATAAAATCTATTTCAGGGAAACCTAAAGCAAACAATAGAGACAAATAAGGACAACAGAGGAAATTTCAGCTTACGACACCTACAACAATATTAAACTACAAATACAACCTCCCAACCAGAAAAATAGAAAAACCTCTCACTAAAGTTCTATTTACCTTAGTGCCTTTCTGTGGAAGGAGGGATTTAACCCAGGGCCTCACACCCCCTAAACAAGTGCTCTACCACTGAGCTATATCCCTAGAGCTCCCACACTTTTAAAAAATTTGGAGATGGGCTTTCACTAGGTTGTCCACACTGGCTTCGAATTTGTGATCCTCCTGCCTCAAGCCTCTCAGGAAGGTGCTATTACACCTGTGCCCTCGAACATAGCTCTCTCAGTTTCTGTTATCCAGTATGTCATGTCTAGCTTTCAACAAAAAATTACAAGTCATTGTAAAAGGCAAAAAACACAGTTTAAAAAGATAGCAAAAGTATCAAAACCAGACTCAGATAAAGGAGGAATGTTATAACTATCAAACTGGGAATTTAAAACAGCTACGATTCATATACTATCATAGTTTTGTCTCTCTAATTCTAATTCTTACCTGCTTCATTTGTTTCTTGCATGGGACTTCCAGTACCATGTTAAATAGAAGTAGCAATAATGGTCATCATTTCTCCTCTTGTTAGCAGGTTTCTGGGAGGCTGGGGGCTCCGTTTAGAGATTCTAGGTTTTTGTTATTCTGAACAAAGAATTGCTCAAGACACATAGAAAAGTTAGTGAGCTTTTACACTTATTAAAGGTAAGAAAAGAAGCATGCTCTGCAGAGTGAGTGCAGGCCAATAAAAGTAGGAAAAGAAGTGCACTCTGCAGAGGACAGGGTGGGCCATGGTCATGGCTAGGAGTTTAATGGCGGCCATCTTTTCGTATTCCTCCCACTGCACAGGTGACCTCTGATCCTGTCAAAAACCTGCTTGCGTTCTCCTAAGAATAAGTGAAGATTGTGCTTTCTGACTGGCCCCAGCTACAGGCTTTGGGGGCATGTGTGCTGGGTATTTGATTGATAGGTCACACCCACTTCCTCAGCCAGTTTGCCACACCCTAATCTCCTGTCTCACACTGAATTTCAAAATGTTTCTAGGGCCAAAGATACAGCTCAGTGGCACAGTGCCTGTCTGTCAAGCGCAGTCTTGAGTTTGAGTTCTGGTATCCAAAAAAAAAAAAAAGTTTCTAACACTGCACTATTAAATATCATATTTGTTGTAGATTTCTGGTAGTTATTCTTTTTCAGGTTAGGAAAGTTTTCTATATCTTGTGAGCTAAGAGTTTTGTGTTTTTTTAAATCATGAAAGTTTATTAGATTTTACTGAGTGCTTTTTCTGGATCCTCTTAAGGGGTGACATGGTTTTCCTTCTTTCATTTGTTAATGTGTTGAAATGAAATAACAGGTTGCTACTTATGATAATTTGTCATCGCCTTTGTATAATAAACTTGAATTGGTCATGATTTCTAAAAACTGTATTTTTGGGTTTTAATTGCTATTATTTTAAGGTTTTCTTACATTTATATTTTTAGCCAACACTGATTTATATTTTCTTCTCTTATAAGTCACTGTCTGGTTTTGATATGAAGAATACGCTAGCCTCATAAAATGAACTATCCACTTCTGAGTTTGTTTTCTGGAAATGAACTTGCCTATAAAATCATAAGAACCTCATGTTTTCTTTGTAATAGATTCAATTATTATTCTGTTTCTTTTATGATGATAGAACTAGTATATTTTTACTTCTCGGGGTAAATTTTATTATGTACATATTTTAAAATCCTTGTCACTTGTCTTCAAATTTATTGGCTCTAGTTTGGTCAAGGTATTTGTTATTATAGTTATAGTTAAGTCTTTACTTCATTTCCAACATTATTTGTACCTTTTTTCCTTTGGACCAATCTTTCCAGGAATTTGTCTTATTAAATCTTAGATATTATCACTTGTAAAACATTTTAGTAATATTAAAATATGAAAAATAGATTTCAGTGCTCATGTGGGGTGCAGAGTGCCTCTGGGGCTGCCTGCCACCGCCGCTGCTCCTGCTGGGCTGGGAGCTGCTCAGCGCTTCAGCAGCTGCGGATGAACACGTGGAAGACAAGGCGGGAGGGAGCCAAAGATGGCGGATCAGTAAGCAGCAAAATACGGAACCTCCCTGAGACCAAAAGCTCAGATGCTGGAATAAAACATCCTGGGGAAGACCAGATGGAGGGAGATGGATCCTCTTGACCCAGGAAGAAACTAAAGGGAAAGGAGCTAGTCAAACGTGTGGTCACAGCGCTACCATCCCAGCCGCTCAGATGCGGGCCACGGCGCTCTGGCTGGAGCACCTCAAACTCACGGTCATGACACTCTCGCCGCTGGAGCCACGATCATACTGAAGTCAGGGGTGGGTGAGCCCAACGGAGAACAGAGCTGGCATGGAGACCTGCACTAACCCATGGTGAGTGCTCGGAATTTGACCATCCCATGGAAAAGGGGAGACCAACTGGATGACATATTGCAATCAGGCAGGACGGGCCTGAACAAGGAACAGCAGTGACTTCAGTTGGTTGCTCCCTGCCCAGAGAAGATTGGTGGGATCTGCTCGGCCTGGGTCACGCCCCAGGCCCCAATAGCCAGGGATGAAATTGTGTCCGAAGTTGTGCTGAACTGGTTTCATCCATGCAGCACATGCTAACATGGTGAAGGCCTCCACTAGTTGACTGGCTCAGAGGGAGGGAACCTACACCACCCCTGCCTGCACCTCAATGACCAACAGCAAATTAGAGAGGGCAGAAATCCCTAGCCAGCGCACCTCAGAAGAACCATAACCAACAAGGAAAGGGGCTGGGACCACCACCATACACCTGTATGGAAGAAACCAGAAACATGACAAGAGAAAGAAATAAGAAAAACCCCCAGCCCCCAACCCTGGGAAAATTGGTCCAGGAGAGGTAAATACAGAAGAGACTGAGGGCAGCAAACATGCAATATCAGACATGGCATCATCTGACATAAAGAAATATCTCTGTGACATTAAGACGAACTCAAAACTGAAATATGAATACAAGTAAAGCAAGATATAAGAAGATTAATAAAAGGAATGCTAAGCACCTCTCAAGAAGACACAGATGTAAGAATCGAGGAACACAAAAAAAGGAGAGACACATTCGATGAAGAATATTTAAAAAAACTAGAATACATGAAACAGATTCAAAGAGATTACCAGCAAATTAAAAAATCCATCAAAATCTGGGAAAATTGCCTGAAAGAAACTAGAGATAGATTAACAAAACTTGAAGATAGGTTTGCAATATGTGATCATGACAGGAAAGATCTCTTAAAAATAACAAGGGAGCAGGCAGTAACCATACAAAGGATAGAAGATGACGAGAGGATCTATAACTTAATAAAAATTGTGACTGAAGAAGCAGAGATAAACACAAATGAAATATGAAGGCTATTCACAGAAACAATTAAGGAAAACTTCTCAAACATAGGAAAAGGAAATGATATTCAGATGTATGAGGCATACAGAATTCCAGCCACCTATAACCAAAACAGAGCTACACCCAGACATATAATAAAGATCCCAGAAATTCATCATAAGAACAGACTATTAAAAGCCATCAGAGAAAAGAAACAGATCACCTATAAAGGAAAACCCATCAAAATCACGACAGACTTCTTGACACAAACCATCAAATCAAGAAGAGCTTGGAAAAATAAAAAAATATACAAAAAGAAGAGCTTGGAGTGAAGTGTTCCAAGTCCAGAAAGAAAATAACCTCCAACCTAGATTGATGTACCCTGCAAAACTGTCTCTCAGAATTGATGGAGAAACAAGATGCTTCCATGACAAAGAGAAACTGGGGGAATTTGTGACCACCAATCCAACCCTACCAAAAATACTAAAGGGCATTCTAGAGAGAGAAAAAAAATACCAGGATTTCAGGAACAGTGGCAGAGAGGCCTCATTGAGCAGGACAGACAATGAAATGAAGGAGAAAAGTAAAAAACCAATGGTAGAAAAATAGCATAGCAGAAATGAGGCAGAGAATGTTGACTATAATCTCTAACATAGATGGCCTTGATACACTAACAAAAAAAAACACAGGCAGAGTAGATCAGGAGATAGGGTCCATTGAGATGCTCTGTATAGGAAATATAATTAACCTGAAAGAGGGTTTATGGACTGAAAGTCAAATATGAGAAAACAATGCTCTATGTGACAAAGAACCAGAGAGAAACAGGGGCAACTCATCCAACATCTGCAGATAGGTTAGAAAGACATGATACCTTTGTGCAGTAGAGAACTACTCGGCTATAATGAAGGAAAACCTTGAGGCTTTTGTAGGTAAAGGAAAACAACTTGAGATCAAGCCCAGGAGTGAGAAGGTTTGGAACCACTTAGGTAAACAGCAGGTTGCCTCTCCTCAGTCAAAAAACTGAGGAAGTTGGTGGGACCCAAAATGTGCAGTGCACCCTGTGGGAGTGAAAGGGGAGGAATTGTCTAAAAAAGGAAGGCAGAGGATATTGTTAATAGTATATCAGGATTAAAAATCCACATTATTCTCACTGCTCTGTTTAAAAGGGTTATATTCTGTTCCAGTTTGTCTACTTGTGCTAGCACTGAGGGCACAGACAGCTCTCCAAAAAAAGCAGGATATATTACGGTAATCATCCTTAATTTCCTATTAACTTAATCTGAAGCCCTGTATAACTCAAACTGTCTTATTATGACTTATCTTATTTGAATCTTGTTTGTTAGATTGCTGTTTTTTGTTGACTGATTTTATTTGAATCTGTTATGATTGATAGTATCAAGTCCAAGAGTATAGGCAACTATACTGAAGATGACAAGATTCACTAGGATACCCACTCTGGTTTGATTATTACCTGCTTTTGAAGTCTTACAATGTCTCCAATGTTTTGTATTTATTAATATTGTTATGTACTGCTATGTTTCATTATACTATGTCTGATGGTATAGACAATTCTATTGAAGATAACAAGAGAGATCACAGTAACCATTGTAGATCATCTTGTATTGTGGATTTATATGACTTTTTTGTTTCATGTTTTTCTAGGAATTTTTTTGTTTTGCCTTGCTTTGTTTTGTTTTTCCCTCTAATTCAGAAAGGATAGATATACATGTAGAGACTTATGCATGCATAGAACTTATAAATAGTTTATGAGAACTGATTATATAATGCATGATGAAATGAACAACTACTTTGAAAAAAAAAAGAAACACTACAGTACCCAGTGCTGATTTCATAGTGTTATGATGTGAAATCCAGCAATACTATTATTCTTTGTTCAGAGTGATTTTAGTCTGTTTTGTTTTGTTTCAACATACGTGAAGATATGGACAGCTGTTTTGAAGAGAATGAGAGACACTATGACAGTCGTTGTTGACTTCCTTATTGTATGGTCTTGAAGACCTAAAAGGCCTTCATCATCCTGTTCAGATCAGTTTAATACTATATTGTTTTGTATGAATTCACTGTATGTGAAGATATGGACAACTATTTGGAAGAAAACAAGAGACAGTATGATAGATAGTGAAGATCTCTGGTTGTCTTGCTTTGAAATCTATGTCTCTTACATTGCTTTCTTATGTTGTGTTTCATTTTGTTGTGTTTAATTTTGCCCTCTTTAAAATAAAATTTAAAAAAATAAAATATGAAAAATATGGTACTTTTTAGTCTCTTCAAAGTACTAGTGTTCTTATAGTGTTTGTTTTTTATGTAATGACTTTCTGCTGTTATCTTTATTATTCCTTTCTTCTACTTTATTTCTATTATTCATTTTCTAGTGTCTAGTTTGAGAAATTACCCATTAATCTCATTTTCACTAAAAAACATATGCATGTAATGCAGTAGATTCTCTTTCTGTGCTATTTGTACTGAGTTTGATATGCAATATTGTCACAGCCATTCATTATGTTTTTGACACACATCACATTACCATCGTGTGTATTTTCCTCCTGCTTATCTCTTCAACATAGAAACTTGTATCTTTCCTTAAGTATGGTTAAGTTTGAACTATTATTCTTTTGAATATTGCCTCTCCTTCTATTTTCTCCTTCAGAAACTCCTATTAGAGCTATTTAGTACTTTCTGACTATGCCCTCTCTGGTTCTTAATTTTCTTTTACATTTCCATTATCTTTAATTTCTTCATATTACATTCTCTTCTCCTCTCTCTCTTTCTCTGTCTCTCTGTCTCTCTCTCTTGGTCTCATCCTTATGCTGGGGATTGAACTCAGGACTTCACATATACTAAGTTCAAACTATCACCAAGCTACTCTCCAGCTAGATATTTTAAATTTTGTTGAGATCAAATTTATTGTTTTCCTTTTATGAATCATGCACTTAGTGTCAACTCCTTACTTATTTTATCCTAAATATCCAGTAGTCTCTAATTTGCTGTTATAGCCAGTTCTTAGGATATACATACAGTCATCCCGTTGTTGTGTATATGAGCTCTTCCTCATGTAATTCATCTCTAACTTTTTTATGTTGTGAGATTTTTGGGTGAGGAAGAAAATATTTTTTTCCTTCATTTTACATACAACTGTGGGAGTCACTCCACTCTGATATTTTACATTTTCTTTCTTGAGGGCCTGAGACATTTTATGAGTCCTAGACTAGTTAGGGATTAATGTACCTTAAGGACACTAACAGTATGGAGCCTGCTGCCTCATTTGGTTCATATATAGTCCCCACTCCTCCCCAGGAGACTTTATGCATCTCATATCAGGTACAGAATGACTTTGCTACATCTAGGAGCCTCTGGGATAACATTGTCCTCCCTTGTCATGGACTTAACATGAGTTAAGCAGGACTTGGACAGGAGTCCCATTTCCAGCTTTCTGCCTTTCTCAAGTTATAGCCATGTAATTTTTCCCTATGTGCATGTTCACTCCCAGCCTTAGGCCCTAGGTCCTTACATCCATATCCAATTGTTCCAAGTTGCCACTCCCTAAGAGGAATTTACTGCTTTAACTTGAGTTCACTTTTTGTTCATTTTGTTTTGTTTTTGCCATCTGTGGTTTCCCTTTCCTCTTTCTCTTTTTCCTTGCTTTTGCATGTCTCAGTCTTGATTATTACATTTTTGTATTTTGTATAGCATTTGGCAGCAACTCATAGGAGGTCTTAGGTTCTTGTTGACTTCTTGTTCTCCCCTGCAGTCCACTAATGGCGCCAACTCACAAGAGAGGGCTAGCATCTGGCTGTCCCCCAAGTCAGTCCATGAATGGCACTGACTCACAGGAGGCCTTAGTTTTTTGTTGACTTCTTGCTTTCCTTTCCTGCAGTCCACCAAATGTTTAGCTTTTAATATACTCCAATTATCTATATGTTGGATCTTCATTTCTTACCTATTGTGTATACCACCCTAAATCAAACTCAAATAAATTGACATTACTTCAACTCCAGCATGTATTAAGTGTCTAGCATATTAGAACATACTCAAAAGCCAGGTGTGGTGGTGCACTCCTGTAATCCCAGCACTTGAGAGGCTGAGGCAGGTAGATTGTGGCAAGTTCAAGACCAGCCTGGGCTACAAAGTGAGCCCAAGTCCAGCCTGAACCACATAGTGAGACCCTGTCTCAAGAAGACCAAAAAAAAAAAAAAAAAAAAGAATGTACTCAAGTCAGAGGTAGAAATAACAACACATGTTTCATTTTACTTTCTATAAGCTTGTTATCTATATATGCCACTCAGGGGAAAACAGTCAATAAAAAGCAAAGGTGTTAACTTATAATGAACTATTAAAATAAAGGTAAAATATTAGATGACATAGGGTTGAATTATGTAGCTAATGTAAAAGAGAATGCTATTTGTTACATGCAAGCTTAATGAATTTTGAGGCAAAAATATTATTTTGTTCATTTATCTATCAATGTTTACATTAATCTTTTATTTCTTTTTTATTTTAAAAAGGATAAAACTAAACATAACAAAGCAGAACAAAGCAAACGTAAGTGACACAGTTTTCAAAGTAAGACAACAGGAGATCTACAGTGGCTACCATAATGGCTCTTGTTTTCTTCTAAATAGTTGTCTATATCTTCACACACAATAAATTCATACAAAACAAAATAGTATAAAACTGATTAGAACAGAGTAATGAAGGCATTACCGGCCTTCAAAACCAGAAAATAGGAAAATTAACAATGGCTGCCATAATGTCTCTTGTTCTCTTCAAAATAGCTGTCCATACCTTCATGTATGTTGAAATTACACAATACAAAACAGACTAAAACCACTCTGAACAAAGAATAAAAGCATTACTGGATTTCACAGCATGATAATACAGAATCAGCAACGGATACCATAATGTCTGTTTTTCTTCAAAGTAGCTATTCATTTCATCACACATAATATAATTGATTCTCATTAACTGTTTGGGAGAAGTTCTAGGCATGTATAAGCCTCTACATGTATACCTATCCTTTCTGCATTAGGGGGAGAAACAAAAAACAAATTATTAGAAAAATAAGAAACAAAATAGACAATAACAATATCAAAGAGCCCAAAACAATGGCGATATAGGTTTTCTTTTTTTTTTTTTTTTTTGGTACTGGGGACCAAACTCACGACCTCGTGCTTGCCAGGCAGGCACTTAAGCCACTAAGCTAAATCCCCGGCCCAGTGATATAGGTTTTCAAAACACAGTGGTAGGAACAGAACTAAGGTTGATATTTTACATAGTGATCTTCAAGAGTTCCACAGGTCACCAGACACAAACACGCAAAATTGTTCCAATCCTATGACTATTAACTGCTTTGTTCTACAAACTTATAGAATTTGTAGCACAATCATCTTAGCTATCCTAAGTGTGTTTATACAAATTTAGATATTTTTTCTTTTCCCTTTTTCTTTTCCTCCTTTTCTCTGAGATATTATTTTTCCCCCTTTGAGCAGATTCTTACCCTTTCGCTGTATTTATTGAGGATTTTGTATCTATGTGCTCTTACCATTTCTTTCACTAGGGAGACAATACGGTATTTACTCATGTGAGTTTGATTTCACTTATGAGTATGGTTTTAAGTTGCATCCACTTACTTATAAATATCTCAATGTGATCATTCTTTATAGCTGAGTAATACTCCATTGCATAAAAATACCACATCTTTTTTATCCATTCCTCAATTGATGGGCATTTAGGTTGTTTCCAAGATCTGGCTATTACAAATTGTGCTGCTATAAACATAGGTGCACATATATCACTGTGATATGATGTTTTCAATTCTTCTGGGAATATGCCCAGAACTAGAATAGCTGGGTCAAATGGGACTTCCAATCCCAGCTTTTTGAGGAACCTCCAGACTGACCTCCACAGTGGTTGCACCAGTCTACACTCCCACCAACAGTGCAGAAGAGTTCCTTTTTCCCCACAGCCTCTCCAACACTTGTTGTTGGTAGTTTTCTTTATCCTGGCTATTCTTTCTGGAGTGAGATGGAATCTCAGTGTGGTTTTAATTTGCATTTCTCTAATGACCAATGATGCTGAACATTTTTTCATGTATTTATTTGCCATTTGTATTTCTTTATCTGAGAACTCTGTATTCATCTCAGATGTCCATTTTGGATTGGGTTTATCTTTTATTTTGACACTGAAATTATGTTTATCTTTCACATTTTCTTACCTTTATACTGCTTGGGGCTGTCTGAATGTTCGTGATCACGTCCCCTTATTTATAAGCTACAACCTAATACTCAACAGAAGTATGCTTGGAGTTGCGGCCTGTGGCAGAGCAAACTTCATCAGTGAAATTAGTACCCTATTAAAAGAAACCCTATACTACTACTGTGTGAGATCATAGTAAAAAGACAGCCTTCTATGAGGGGGACGCCCATGACAACATGTGAAATCTGCCAGTCTTTTGAGAATGGATATTACAGCCTCCAGAACTATGACAAATTTCTATTATTTATAAGCCATTCAGCGTGGTATTTTGTTCTAGCAGTGTATAAGTCAACTTTCCTATCATTGAGACACAATATCTAACACCTGCAATTTAAAGGAACAGAAGTCTGATTTGGTTCACAGTTTCAAAAGATTCAGTCCATGGTCATCTGGCTTCAAAGCAGAAAGATCATGGCAGAAGATGCTTCATTCATGGTGGCTGGGAAGCTGAGCAGGGTTACAGGCCAGAGAGGAAGGGGTGATTCTATCCCCAGCTCCCTACTTCCTAGATACATGCAGTGAGCAGCTTTCCTCTGCCATGCCCTTCCTCCATGACACTTCTGCCTTGAAGCCAGACAACCATGGACTGAACTCTCTGAAACCGTGAGCAAAAGTGAATCTTTCCTCTTTGAAGCTGTGCATGTCAGGTATTTTATCCCAGCAGTGGAAAGCTAATACACCTGTACTGTAGATACTGTACTTTAATTGTATATATAGATGAAAAGATCTAGAAGAATATACCTCAAAAAATCAACAGTAGT
This sequence comes from Dolichotis patagonum, assembly GCA_004027295.1. NCBI lineage: Eukaryota > Metazoa > Chordata > Mammalia > Rodentia > Caviidae > Dolichotis > Dolichotis patagonum. The sequence goes on from PVJX010004008.1 coordinate 36,742, forward strand.
AATCATTGAATGGTAATAAGTGTTTATTTTTATTTTTTCTTTCAGTTTTTCAACATATAGCCTGGTTATTTTTTTTTTCCTTTTATCACCATAGACGTAATAGTGCTCAGAGACTACTGTCTTTGAAGTCCATTTTCCCATGATTATTCAACAATAAGGCTCTTAAGTTTTAGCTGAGGACAAAGTCTTCTTTGAAACTAGATAGTACCATGTGTCTACCCTTATAGTACAATGTGATTATAAATGTTGTGTATAGTTTGAGAAAAACGTTCTTGATGGAAATGTACTCTCTTCCATTTTTTCTCATTCTTACTGACTGGGAAACAAATGTAATGGTTACAATTTGAGCAACCCTCTGGACCATGAGAATAAATGTCACTTGCTAGCATTACCATACTTGAAAGCTAGAAGAAGACTGAATCCATGACAACTCTGTGGACCTTGCCATACTAGTCTTCCACGCCTTATCTCTGACATTTTTCAGGAGAGCAAGATGCATATGGAAGGCACTATTACTTTGGGTTTTTCGTCATAGTGGAGTTGAATCTTAACTGACATAGAATTAGTATAAACATTGACCCTTCATATCCACAGACTCCAAATGCATGAATTTAGCTAACTTCAAATAGAAAATATTGGAAGAAGAAAGCTCTGTCCTGAATACATACAGGTATTTTTTCTTGTTGTTAATCCTAATGTGAAGTCTCTGGCTCAATGAAAAGTATCACCTGTATTCCAGGACACACATATAAGAGTCTTCATGGTGCAATCCACTTGTAATAACAAAAAATTGTGAAGAGCTGATGAAAATGGTTTAATTCTTGTGCGCTCCTGCTATACAGCATTAAAGAATGATGAAAATGAATTAATTATAACCACATTGTTGATAAACCTAGGCAACACAATGTTGAGCCAATAGAGTAAGTCCCAGAAGGCCACATGAACTATGATAATTTCAAAAACAAAAGTGTATTGTTTAGGCCCACATATAGATGTACTAGAATACAAAGAGGAGCAAGGGTGTGATAAAGACAGAATTTAAGAGAGTGATGACTTCTGAGAGGAAGGCTGAGGACTGGTATAAGAAAGGAACAGAGAAGTCAGAGTATGTCATGGAGAACTTTCAGCTTTTGGTTTGAGAGGTGAATCTATGAAGGGTTTATTATATTATTATAATATGATACAAAGTATGAATCAATTAAATGAGGTTTGTGTAAAGACCAAGGGACCAGTCAAATGCCTTGATTGGTGATTGACTATTAACGAGAAGCAGGACTATGATAAAAATTAATCCAGTTTTGTCCTTCTCAAGTTCATAGAATAATCATACCATTTATGATGCTGCCTGGTCTGTAGACCTAGTTTTATTTCTACAAACCAGGCAGTAAGGATGGATATGTTTCTATTTTTGTACCAACTGTTTCTTAACCAAGTTTTAAAAAATCATCTTTTAATTTTATAATAATTTTAGATTTATAGTTGCAATGATAATACAAACAGTGCCTATAACTCCCTTTCCCATTTTTCCTACTATAAACACCTTACTTTACAATGGTACTGTTTGTTCCAACTAATGAAGAAATGCTAATATGTCATTATTAACCCTAACCAGATTTTAACCTTCCTGAGAGCAATGAATTCCCCATCTTGCATCTTTGCAGCACTCCACATGTGTTGAACTGGTGAGGAAATAACTTTATTAAATGATTAAATTTTCTCCAAAAATAAGCTACCTCTTTCATGATCATTTATAATTTGCTCTAACAGCTTTAGTGGCTTCCAGACAGAATCTTGAGCTAAATTGGGTATAATGGTCTTAAAAGTCATTGTTTTTAAATTACTACTAGGGTTCTCATTAGAATGAACACAAGAAAGCAAGTGCTGAACTGGATTTTTTTCGTCTCTGGGTTTCTTTTCTAAATCAGGTCAAGGAAAATGGATGCTATTTCTTTAAATAATATAACCAAACTGATCCCTGGATTACAATTAGGTTACGTAACTTGCTTATGAGCTGCTTTTCATTAAGACTTGCAGTGGGCAATGGGGCTTTACGTTTCAGGGCAAAGCTGGGGAGAACAATCCTGCTGAAAGCCAGAACACATGTGGCGTCAGCGGCAGGGACCGCAGTAACTTCTGCACGGGATTGAGTTCAGCGTAGGCGGCTCTTTAAATCTTTAAAACATCTTTTGTTCTTCCAAACTCTCCGGCTCCAAATACATCTAAAACACACATGCTGAGGGCCTGCGCTGCCGAGAGGGAAGATTGGGGTGGCCAGACGTCAGGAAGCTGAGCAATAAGGAGCTCTCCAGGGAGGACATTTTCAAGTTTCTGCAGAAGCATGGCTTGGTTTCACTTCTCACAGAGCACAGATTACTAGGAAACATTTAAAAGATGGGGCCAAGGGCGGGTAATGAACATTTTAACTCCAGGTCATAGCCATATCTTTTCAAATAGCATTTCCTGGGTACAGTTCAGGTACAAAACAAGAAAACTTTGTGTCAGTTCCAAGGAAATGAAACCTAAAGGGACTCTGGATGAGGGTTCATCAGCTCAGCAGAGCAAACATCTGTTCTTAAAAGTGGAAACAAAGCCAATTTCCCCCCCAAAAGGAAGTTGTTCATTCCTATTATACAGAGTACTCAGTATGAGATGAGACCATTTTGACACTAATATAAAAACCACTGCCTAAAAGATAACTTCCAGAAATTGGAGTTTTATGGTGACAATAAGCAAAAGGATTAGAGGATGGGACAAAGCATTTTTGTTGTTGTTGATCTTGTTAAGAAGCTGAGGAAAGCTCATTCTCCAGAGCCTGAACCAGAATAGGCTCATGGAAAGGATCATGCAATGCCAGAATCTTACCAAATGCAAAATGCTTTTTTGAAATGGAATTATTGTGTAGTGACTAAACAATTAAACAAACTTAGAGCCCTTTATATACTTGAAGAAACACCTGTAATGTGAGAACAGCCAAAACAATAATTTAGGTTGTTTGGTTTTTGTTTTTGTTTTTTAAAGATAATAAAACCAAACAATAAAACAGAATAAAGGCAATCAAAACAAAACAGTGAAAGCGATACAGGACTTCAAAATAGGATAACAGGAAATCAACAATGGCTACCATAATGCCTCTTGTCATCTTCAAAACTGCTGCCCACCACCAGACATAATAAAATCAAACAAAACAGAACAAAACCAATCGAAACAGAACTTTGAATAAAACAAAACAATAAAATGGAACAAAACAGTGAGAACAATACTGGGTTTCACAGACAAGACAGAAGGAAGTCCCCCATAGTTGCTATATTGCATATTGTTATCTTCTCAATAGATGCTCAGACTACTGGGTCTAGGCCTGCAAAGTCAGTCAAACAATACAAGCTTTATGTTGTTTTTGTACCTCACTTACTAACAACTCAGCCTGCATTCCTCTGAATCAGTTGGTTGCTTATGGGGTGAGAGTGCAGGTGTTTGGGGGAGGTATGTGGGAGGGTGAAGGAGTATGAGGAGGTGCTGTTCTTGGCACACAGGAAGGGTGAATTGGCTTCTTGCTTCTGTCTGTTTTTTGAGACAAGGTTTCATTCTGGAGTCCTACCTCGCTTTGAACTCCCTGTTAGCCCAGGCTGACCTCAATCATCCTGCCTCAGCCTCCACAGTACTGGGATTACAGGCATGTGGTGCCACAGCCCACAGAGGGAAATTCTATAAGCAGTTAAATTCAAGATTATTTCTTAACTTTTGATAAATATGATCTTTTATAAATTTCCAAGAAGTGCATTTTACACTTGTAGAAAAATATTGGCTAAGGAGAATTTTTTTTCTTATATCTCATAGTTAATTTAAAAAACAGCTAACATTTAACTTTCAACTCCTAATACTTAATATGTATAATTAACTTTTAAAAGTTTTTAACTTACAAAAATTAATAATCAATGCAACCAATGTAAGTGCAAAGTGTATTCTTGAATGCAAAATAATTCATGAATTCTAATGGAACTGCACATTAATCTCGGCTTCAATACAGTCCAAAACTTTCATTAGCCTGTTGGTCACAGGATGGTCCTCGATTCTTGTGCATGTGTCTAATTTATTAATGAATCTTGCTGTCACGTAGGGCTAAACCAAGCACATCCAAATGGGCTTGGCCCATCTTGGGCAGCTGGGGAAGGGCATGCACAGCGTTCTGAGCAGGGCTGGAAGAACACCAGCAAGATGAGTCAGAGGCTCTCAAAGAGCATAGTGAGTCAGAAGCAATCCCCCTCATCTTACCCTTGGGGGGGTACAAAAAAGGGGCGATGGCTTCTGAAAGAGAAGATAGTAAAGACTGAGCATTGTGAACTTTGCCTATTTCTAAGGAGACACAGAACAGAGGCCACAAGGAAAGCCAGGAAGCTAACTTTAATTCTAATTCTAACATGATGGGCAGCAGGAAAGAGGCTGGCCAGCAATTGTCACTGGGTGTGATCACTAGCAATGTATCTCGGGGTGCCTAGCAGAGATCTTGGGAGTGGAGGAAGTATTGCAGAGAGTGTGGGAGCTCAGGTGTCTTAGACACTTGAGCTGAAGTTTAAATCCTTCCTTTGCCACTTAAGTGTGTGTTATAAGGCTAAATCTCATAAACTCCAAGCCATACTTCTCATACCTGAAGGTAATAATATCCTTTCTCAGTAGGTGGTTTGTTTGACATGGGATGAAAGTGTGCATGTTGCTAAACTGCATGGTGCAGTAGGCCCTGTTACCCAGTTTTGCTTTCTGTGGGTTCGGTTACTGATGGTCCAAAAGTATTAAATGGAAAATTCCAGAAGGAAACAATTCATAAATTTTAAGTTGCTTGCCATTTTGACTAGTGTGTTGAAACTCACAGTATCCCATTCCACTCCACTATGAGGTCACTCATCTCTGTCTAGCACTGGTCACTTAGTAGACACCTTGGTCATCAGATTGATTGTTGCAGTGTCATACTGGTTGTATTCAATTCACCTTTATTATAGTTAATAATGATGCCAAAGAAAGACTGGTGATGCTGCTAGCATTTTGTATATGCCAAAGAAAATTTGTAAAGTGCTTCCTTCAAGTTAAATGTGAAAGTTCTGCCCCTCGTCATAGGAATGTATATATAAGAGAAAACAGTATCCATAGGGTCAGTCAGTATTGCCTGGGGTTTTAGGTATCCACCAGGCCTTCTTGGAATGGATCCTCTATTGATAATGTTAACCTAGATTGCTTAGGTTAACACTGTGCCTAACATAAAAGAGGTACTCAGTAAATTTTTGTTGAGTGAATACCTGAGCAATGCCACCACTAGATCCTCCAGTGAGGGTTGTGCTTGGCATTTCATTGACACATTTTCCAGACACAATTGCTTTAAATGCTACCTTTTTTGCTTTGGAGATCAGGCACTGTTTCTGCTTCCTGACCTGGGAATTGTCTGTATCCTATGAGGAAAGATTATGTGAAAAAGCTACTGTAGAGACACAAATATGATCAATAGTCAGGAGCTGTGCACAATCTTCCTGGAAGTGGCTCTTCCAGCCACCACTCCACTGGTGAGAGCAAGGTCTGGCTGAGGAGGGTGCCTGAGGCCACTGAGTCTTACTTCAGCATGAGTACTCATTCTTGGAGAAATGTCATTCAGCGCTCTCCTGACCAAATTGTACCGAAGGCTTCTCCTTTGAAGATCTTGTTTTAGGTCCGCCCAACAGAAAGAACTACAGATAAGGCGCAGAGGCCCTATCTGCTGCCTATAATCCTGTAGAAGAAAATGACTGCAGAGTAGACAATAGCCACAGAGCAGGCTGTGGAGAGACATGCCATGAGGACAGAGCTGTGAGACTGTTTTGTTAATTTTTGTAATTCTCACAAGGCCTGTTGTTCTGTCACCCAAAAAATAATGATAATAATAATGATAATGAGGACGATGATGATTTTGTTATCGCAAACACCCTGAGTGCTTACTGTGTACCAAACAGTGCTCTAAAGAACCCTGCATTCATACCTTCCTTCATTTAATTTTGACAATGGCTCTGTCTGTAGCTTCTTTTATTAAACTATATTACAGATAAGGGAATGAAGGTGAAATTCTTTCCTCTGGAAGATGCCAAAGACATTCATATATCCATCTGAGTTTCAGCATCATACAAAATTAAGAGGAACTCAAATGGAAGAAAATAATTTATTTGTTTCCAGGGCTTGCTAGAAAGTAGTATTTGAAGGGGAAAAAGAAAAGCAGAATGTCTGTTATGTTTCAAGTATCTTCACACCTAAGACTTCATTTAGTCTTCTTTTTTCAGGTGAAGAAGGAGAAGGGTAGAGAGGTTTCATAAGAAGAATTCCCAAAGGCCTGACTCAAAGTCCACCTTCTTTGCATTCTATCAATGGAACTTTGGCTTTGCCACTTGCTACATATCAAAACCACTTACATTTTCTAAACTCTGGTGCTTTGAACAGTAAAATAGAGATCAACTGCCTGCCCACAGTCCCTTTAAAATCATGGAAGAAGCATGTGACATAATTGGAGTAGCCTACGAAACTGAACCAAGCATGGTGCCTGGGAGACCTAAATCCAAAGCCAAACCAAGGACATCTAAACAAATGCGGTGCAAAAATCTTAGGTGTATTTCACCTGTTTGAGGAGAATGCTAGGAGCACAGAAAACAGTTTTGCTGTTGCCCAGGTGAGTCATGGGAGATTCTTCTGGTGACTCTTCAGAATGAGGAAGATTTCATTAGGTTAAAAGGAGGTGTAATGGAAGGAGGGCACTTAGAAGGAAGAAATGACAAACAAAGGCATGGAGACAGGAGGGCATGTGACATGTCCAGGATCCAAGGAGCTGTAGAGAAAAGCCGACCCATATCCCTGGGACCTACAGACAGGGAGTCTAGAAGATGAGACCAGAAGGGCCTTGAAATACCATGCTCGGTCTTCCGGATTTAATTTAGGTCTTTGGGAGCCACCAAGGGTAACTACCCAAAGAATCCATAAGGACAAAGAGTCTAAATAGGGCTTTTTGCCATTCTGTTCTTGTGATGATCACAAAGTCCCATGTTCAGAACATCACAGTCTGTTGCCATGGAAATAGTAATGGGGCTCGCTGTGGGAATAAATTATCCTCATCATTACACCTTTCTTCCAAGGAACTTGAAATCTTTCTTTCTTTCTTTCTTTCTTTCTTTCTTTCTTTCTTTCTTTCTTTCTTTCTTTCTTTCTTTCTTTCTTTCTTTCTTTCCTAATGGAAGCACCAGATGGCGGTTAAGGGAAAGAAGAAAGCCTAAAGATTCTTGAATTAAAGGAGATTTCAAAGGAATGGAAGGAAAAACACAAGTTGAATTTTGAAAGGTTTAATCAAAACAGATGGCAGAATATCTCAGCCTGAGGGAAGGGGAAAACTGTCTCAGAGCCCATCTGATTTGGGAGCTTTCTTCACCCTTGCTTCCTGGGTCCCTGTCTGCTCTTCTCTGCAGGCTGACACTTCAAGCTTGCTAATGAGGAAGGAAGACATGTGTGTGTGCTTTTGTGTGTGTGTGTGTGTGTGTGTGTGTATCAGATAACATATATGCCAGACACAGGAATTAACATTGTCGAAATGCCTTTTTAATTAAGTTACTATAGATACTGATTATGCGTGTGATCTTTCAGATTGATTTTTTAAAAATAACAAAGTTTTATCATCTTCACAAAATTATCTCTGCTGTTTCCACTCCGGAAAACAATTACTTGTCTTTATCTAATGTTTCCTATATTACCCTATGGTAATTCAGTCCTAGGATAGAATAACCCTGTGAGGCAGGTGTCATTATTCATTGCTAACCACAGAGACTGAAAATACTGCTGGAGTCATGTCTAAGTGGCAGAGCCCTGGTCCGAACTCTGATTAGCTCAGGGTGTTTCCAAAACTCTAAGAGACTTCTGGGCTTGCAGCCACAAGACAGACAGCCCCGGCAAATTACTCTTCTTCTCCTGGCCTCAGTTTCCTTTATGTGATGGAAAAGCATAGCCTGTTTCAGCATTTTTTGTTTAGAGGCATAGTTATGGAATAGAAAATGAATCTAAAAAATGACAGACACTCTGTCCAGTTCTGACATTCCAAGGCTTCTCATTTGACATCATTGAGCTTCTGTCTTGCCAGGCTGCCTGGGTTAATTTGAATGTCCAGATCGTGTTCTGAGGATTGAAATAGTTATATTAAAAAGAAATTATAAAGCAAAGAACACCATGGGTTGTGTTACAACTTTAGAACCCTGGGAAGCTGAGGCAGGGAGATCACAAGACTCAGCAACTTAGTGATTTTGTAAAACTCCCTCTCAAAATATAAATAAATAAATAATTTTTTAAAAACACAGGCTGGAGATATAGCTTAGTGTGAAGGCCCTTGGTTCAATTCACCATACGACCAAAAAAAAAAAAGAAAAAAGAAAAAAAGAAAAAGGAAATTTTAAAAAGGAAAAAAACAAACAAAATAAACAACAACAACAAAAAAGAAAAAACAGGGAGATGCTGTGAGTGTCAAAGCTGTTATATACCTACGACAAAGATTTAATGAGTGCCTACTAAGTGCCAGGCAATGTGCCACTGGGCAGGATTACTAAAGTGAACAAAACAGGCAAGGGCCAGCTATCCCAGAAGGCCTAGCAAGACAGTAGTCATACAAAGATTTCTATGGGGAAGCTACATCTGAAATTAGGTTTTAGCTATTACCCTTCACAAAAGTCCCCTTCTTAATTTTATCTTATTCCTTCTTCAAGGAGGTAGAGAAGCTGTATTACCCTTAACCTGCTCTAGCAAATACGTCTCAGGTGTCTGTCCCCACTCGCTGGTCTTCTTGCTGTGATCACCCCTCCCACACCCAGGGCTTCCCAGCTTCTGGACAGTTTGCGGGCTTTCCATGGGGACTCCCGGTGAGAAGGAGCAGGGTGGAACCGCCTGCGTTTGCATCCTTTATCACCGTGCCTCTCGCGGACTGCGCTGCTTGGCGGAGATGCGCTGCTGGCTGATAACCTGGGTCTGGCTGGGGATGGCCGTGGCCGTGGCGCCCTGAGTAGGAGCCACGGGAAGCAGAGGGCGAGCGGGCTGCGGGCTGCGGGCAGCCCAGTGAGCGCGCCAGGTCCCAGCCTCCAGATTTGCTCCTTATCTTCAGCATGGTCCCGAATTTTTTCAACCGGCCTCAGCACAAAAAATGGAAGGATTTTTCCATTTTAAAAAATTCCAAAACTTTCTCCCTTTAGGTTTAGTTTTTTTTTTTTTTAAAACACACTCCTTCTTCCTCCTCCCTCTGCCCTCTAAGTATTTGGGGTTTGTTTTCCTGCCCACTGACTCTGATTTTGAAAGGTTCTTGCCCTAGTGTAAACTACTGTACAAGTATGGCGGTGGTAGGCCAAAGCGGGAAAGCTTACCACTTCCTCCTTCTTCTCCAGACCAATTGCAACTCCCCTTCCTGTTTGCAGGCACAGAGAATTCCAATCGGCTCCTCATACGTCATCAATATCCGCCCCATGCGCCACTTCCGATCAGAGGTCATATAACCCTCTGCCTCTCTGTTTCTGGTTGAAGGAGACAGCCCAGCCGCCCTGGGTTGAGTGGTCCTTTCCACGTCCTCGGTAAACCTGTTATTTTTTTACTTTTTGCCTCTCTACTGTGCCAGAAGACTCTTAACAATTTACCTCCCACAGTTCCATACATAACAAAACTTCGCTAAAACTTAGCACAATTTGTAAGTGTCTTACCAAAGGTCCTTGGCATGGAGCCGGTGGGAAAAGGAAAGAATCTTTTGTGTGGGATAAGCTAAAGCTGAACCAGAAAACAACGCCCCAAATAGGTGATAAATTTCAGGGGAAGTGGGTAAAACCGTACCCAAACAGGGCTTGGAAAACCTGGAAAAACGCACTAAAGAGCAGCAGGAAGGAGGAGGTGGGTAGGAGGAATGTGGAGAAAGAGGTCACTGGGGGATTTTGTGCAGTTTCATAGTGACCCCAGATTCATTCCGAGACGAGGCTAAAAACAGTGAAGGAGACTTGGCCATAACCATGAAAAGGATTTTGGATTTTATTCTAGCAATTGAATTGGATTCTAGGAGTCAAGGACAGGAGGAATCAGGATGTTAACTTTAGCAACTGATGGTACCTTTTATGGAGGTGAAGAACTTTAGACAGGGTCAAGAGAATCTACACTTCATTTTGCCTTGGTGGAGTTTGAGCTCTATTTGAATGCAGGAATCTGAAAATTGGTGGGGGATTGGAATAATGAATTTGGAATTGTCAATACATTGATTCCTAGTATTATAGATAAGTAAGTTGGTTAGAAATATTGTAGGCAGTAAGATACGGGTGAGCACTTGAAAAGTCAGTGTGGAAGAAAGCTGGCTGAAGGTTCATTCACTGAAGGCCAGGTTTCAGGAAAAGAACTACTCACCCACCTATGTCCCCTAGGGATGAACAGCGGCGATTCATATTCTAAATAGACATCAATCACCTTGGGGTGGAGGAGCAAACCTCCTTAACCCTCCCTTTCCAGGAAAGGTCTTGCTTTGCCCAAGTCCACTTGCTCCATGACTGGCTTCCCCACTTGATCCCCAATTAACCAATATTATTCAAGTCAGTGGTAATCTTACTGGTTGACCAGTCTTATCCCACCTCACACCCATTGTGTGATTTTTCTGTTGAATCAATATTACCTGAGCAATTATGCTTGTAATCTTATTGATCGATTATAGTTTTGTCCTACCTTGAACCCACCTCACCTTGTGGCTTTGTTCAATAAACACCCTTGAGAAGTGGGGTTTGGTGGGCACCCACTTTCTGGGCCTCCTTCTGTCTCTCAGACAGAAGCTTTGTTTCTCTCAGTAAATTCTTCCTACTCTTTAATTGCTGTTGTTTCTAGAATTCATTCCTCAATTTTTAGAGAACAAAAACTCAGCCTTTCAGACATCTAGGAGGTTGAGAGTTTCTCCCCCCCCCATCACTAATGTTATAGGAATGGATGTAACTACATAGAAAGTGTAAAAGTCTTTATTGTGATCAACATTTTTAATTAATTGGTTGGTTTTTGGTTTTGGGGACAGGGTCTTGCTATGTAGCTCAGGCTGGCCTTGAACTTGTGGCATTTCTCTTGCCTCAACCTCCCAGTGCTGGTACTTGGGGTACATGCCACCACACCCAGAAATGATCTATATTTTAAAAGAGGAGGAAATTGAAGCTGGGGGAACTTGTCAGATATAACCATTCTGCCACCAGTAAATGATGGAACCAAGATTCAAACTGAGACCCATGGTAGGTATAAAGAAGAGCTACCATTATTTTTGTTGTTGCTGTTGTTATGGGGCAATTATTTCTTGCTGAGATTAAGGGCTTGGCTCCATTAGGTTTATGTAAGACCATTGCAGCACTTTAAACAGCCTCATAAAAGTCTCTGTGATGATACTCCCTTGCTCCGGGAGAGCCGTCTCCTCTCCCACCTGGTATCCTCAATGGCTCGTGCTGCTCTGGAAGCTCCAGTTCCTGTTTGTCCAGCACCTGGTTATTTTTGCCCTTTGGCCCAGTGCACCAGTGAGACTCTCTTTGGCACACTCCCAGTTTTGTCCATGGGTGCTGTCTTTCCTCCTGGCTCCATCAGTGATACCATGGGCCAGTCTTGCCTCATCTAAGACTAGTCCTGGCTCCCAGAGGGAAGTTCAGGCAGCATCCTTCCTCTGTCCCGTAGTATAGATTCTTTCCATTAAAAGCATCCGGATAGTATGCTATACACACCTGATTATTTTTTAAAGACTTGGGCTAATGTATATGACTTGCATTCCATCATTTTTTTTAATCTTCTGAGCCCTTCTCCTTGCTTTTCTTTTCTATCCTTCCCTTGTAGTCTTTAATGCCTTTTAAAAATCTACCTATCTCCATGTTGTTTATAGTTGTCCATTTTTTCTTGAAGGTTTTCACCATTTTGCTTCTAGGCATTTGCATTCTCCCATGTCATATGTGATTACTCCCTGTTTTAACATTTTTTTTTAAAAACTCATATCTTACTATTATCTTTTAATATTTATTTATTTGTTTATTTATTTATTTTGGTGTCAGGAGTAGAACTCAGGACCTTGTACCTTCCAGGTAGGTGCTTATGCTGCTGAGCTAAATCCCCAGTCCTCACCATTATCATTTGACATTAGGATGCCTTCTTAAGGTTCACAAATATTGTTTGGAAGAGGGCTAGGTATTTAATCATACTGTCCCCCCATTGCTAATGCACAGTGACATTCAGGCAGAAGGCATCTCTTAGTTATTGGATGCTCAACATTCACTCGGATTTTTCAATAACCATCTGACCAGCTGTTTAATATTTTAAAGCCCTCCCTCCACTACAGTATCGCGCATTTCCATAATAGAGGCACACTGAGAATGACAACCCTTTTAATTTTAGTGAATTCACAGAACCCAAACATCAGTTTACAGGACTCTTAGGGTCCACTGACCTTTACATTCTATCTGGAAGCAGTTTGATGAAATGGGGTTAGATTAAGGGCAGATGCGTTATAGAATCTTCTTGCTGAAGAGAGATGCCGATTACACTCAGAGGGCTGCACTGCCTGGTTCCTTTGTCCCCTGATTCTCAACCAGGGAGAGAAACAGAAGAATTCCCAGGTGCAGGAGAGGGGGTACTTTGAATAACACATTCAATACTAAAATATACTGTATTTTAATTTAAAAAATGAGTGTTTTCATTATGTGAACTAAAGAGAATATACCTGGACATATGCAGAAAATAACCTCTGGAAGGAGGCTAGGAAGAAGACAATGTTTCTCTGACTTTGTGTGTGTGTGTGTGTGTGTGTGTGTGTGAATCAGAGTGAGAAATGCACGTTACATCTTCACTCAGTGTACATGTATGTGTCTATAATTAAAACAACAAAAATTTAACAATGCACAATCTTATTTTTGATGATATACTGATGATGGTCATCTACGTTGGTTTTTTTTTTTAATTTAAATTTTTTTTTTTGAAGTAGGGTCTTATTCTGCTATTCAGACTGATAATTGAACTCACTACGTACCCCGGGCTGACCTCAAACTTGAGGTGATCTTTCTGCCTCAGCTGCCCAAATCCTGGACCATCTACAGTGATTTCATGACCCACAGTTTGAAAAGCATTTCCCTGAGATGATAGCAGAGTACTGGAGAGTGGAAGATTTTGTGATGTAAATTATAGCTACATGATTGCTTAAGTTCATTTTATAGCGCGTATCCTATTAAGAGCATTGTCAATAAATTATTTATCCTGTGATTTTCAGTTCTGTTAGTTAAATTTTCACACAAACACACCCCATTCTAACTGCAGATCCTGCTTCTTGTTCCCCTGGCTCAGAGAAAAACACAGTTCTGTTTTCCCTCCATACTTAGGCCTTCACCCTCCTGTACAGGATAGGATGGCTCACATTCCACTCAGCTCTTGAAATCCTAAGCAGTGCTACCCTCCTGACCCCCTTTCCTATCAACATCTCTTACAACCAGCCTCTCTCGCTAGCTTTCCTCTTAGCCAGCTTTTAAAGTTAAACCCTTTTCTAAGAGTGACTTTTTAGTATTTCCTACTATATTCTGATTGGGGGTGGAGGGTGGGGAACCTCGCACAAGGTAGTGTTAGGAGCATGAATGTTTGAATCAGATGAATTTGGATTGGATTCTGTAATCTGCCACTTGCTAGTGGTTATGACCTTGAGCAAATTACTGCTTCTTTTGGCCTCAGATTTCTCTTCATTAGAGGTGATCCTAATGCCTACTTCATAGAGACATAGAATTAAAAGAAGTTATGTGGGTGACACAGAGCCTGGAGCCCAGTAAGTACTTACTAAATGGTAGCTATTAGTGGATATTATCAACTCTTGGCAAATACACGTTATGACAAGGATACCCATATACTCCAGTTGAAACTGGAAGGCTGTCTCCTCCGCATGAGATGCCCCTTTCTGGCTTATGCTTCCCTGCTTTTCTCTGCAGTCCGTTTTTCTTTCCTACTGGTAGTTTCCTCTGATTTGTCCTTTTTCTTTTCTCTTCTTTTTTTGCCTGCTAAATTTTTGTCGGTAATTGAACCTTTCCCTTTCTGCTAATACAACTGTGCTTTTTAGTTCGAGACCCCAAAGGAGGAAACCCAACTTTCTTGGCTCACTTTTCTGTAGCAGATAGTCCAGGGCTGGGTCCCTCTCCTTCCTCAGTCATTCACTGCCTGGTTTCTTTCAGAAAAAGTTATTATGTGGGATCATCAGGCGAATCACTCGAGGAGAGGTACTTGGGAGAGAAGGAGGAAAATGGGCTATCTCAGATCGAGCTTCAGGTTTGCTGGACACCTTATTTTGATATTAAGAATCCTAGTAGATGACAACACAGATCTACAAAATGATAGATTGTGCAATTAACCAATTCACCCTCTTATCAAATGGAAGTGACCATTTGTGTTATAAAGAGAACTCTGCTTTACATGAAGAACTATCATAGGATTCCTTCAAATAGCAAATTCGAATTTTTTTCTTGTATAGACAAAATAGTATATTTTACAAAGTATAACTGCCTATAACTTTTGCTCAGGAAAAGTGAGAAAGTTTTCCTATGTAGCCACTACACACCTCACACTTTAATATGATAGTCCAGTTCACGGATGTCCGCTGTTAAGTACATATAAACCCCCACCACCAGTGGTTTATTCATTGTTGTGTCCCGTGGGCAAAGATCCTTTGCTTGGCATCTCTTTCTACTACTGTACTTTATTCTTGCTTTCTTTTCTCTTTGTCTATTGACTCCGAAACCATTTCTCCTCATTTCAGTCTCATTTGCTTTTCCTATTTTTTGCATACTTTTCACTGGTGGACATGGGAGGACACTAATGAATGTCCAAGGTCCACAGTGCTACAACAACCACACTGGGCTTCCCTCGCCTAGAAATGTCTTTGGTATTGTTTCTCAGGGGTCTTGTGTACGCTTACTATACTGTGGGACTATGGTCCCACGGTGGATCGCACGTCCCAAATCAGATCAATGAACCAAAGACCTGGTTCCTTGAAGAAATACGCTTTCTTGTTAAATATTACAGCACTGACTCATTGATTCCTTAACTCCAGTGTGAGGACATTGGCTAGTTATCCGTCACCTACATACATTTGAATGTTAGGCCAACATTTTGATGTGAGTAACCATGAATTTCTTGTCTTTTCACACCAGTTGCATTTCCTTTCCAGCTTCTCTACTGCTGAGGAGGATGCCAGTCCTTACACTTGATCAGCACGTTGCAGCTCACGCAACTGTTTCTCGCATATCATTTTATGCATGCCTTACAAAAACACTAAGAGGTCAATAGAGGCACTTTACACAGAGGAAATAAGAAAGGGTGAGAGGCTCTCAGTCCTGTGCTTCCCACTTGGGACACTACCTTATGCTTCAGTTGTATAACCTCATAGCTGTTTCAGTCCCTTTTTCTCTATCATGTCCCATATCTCACCCATCCAAAAGGTCTCCATTTTCCTTCTACAGTATCTCATATGCTATTGCTTGTGTCTAGTTGTCCACTCAAAGCCTCATGCGGTCATGGGGGGGAGCTTTTTCAAAGGTGGCTGGATCTAGTGTGCAGTGCTGGGATTTAAGGATATGTGATTACTAAATTAGCACACTAATTGCTCTGGCATCTGCCCTATGCCTGGTACCCTAGATAGAATATTAAAGGAGCAGAAAGATGCTGCTATTATCTCTTGTGGCTTATTGCTTCTCTTGTTTCCTTCTGTCTTCCATGAACTATTTCTCTTCTGTGATGCTCTTCTGCTTTGCCACTCCGCCTTGGAGCCGGCTCACTGCGTACTGAAACTTCTACAAACTGTGAGCCAAAAATGCCTTTCCTCCTTTAATGTTGGGTGTTGGGTATTGTGTCTCAGCATTGAGAAAAGTGACAAGGGCATTATATTTGCTATTATCAAAGCAGTTAAAGAGCAGCCTGTGCCTAGGCCCTCGTCTGCTCACTCCACAGTCACTGCAAGCACTTCTGGTTTTTCACGTTTCTATTCTTTCCTTCTCGAACTCCTCTGGAAGACATTACATTGGTTGGAATATTATGTGTATTTTGCCCATTTCATCTCATATTTTCTCCCCTCTTTTCTATGTGCATTTCAACGTATAATTCTGGCTTCCTATCAGGAGAGATGAGTGTTTCCTACAACAGCTACTGGGCAGCCAGCACTGTCTTAGTAACCCCTGCATTCCACTGAATAGTAAGTATTTGTGAGTAATTAGAAAAATGATGCAATGTATAAGTATGCTTCTCTCTTTAGTTTGTTTATTTATTTATTTTGTCTTTTTGAGACAGGGTTTCACTATACAGATTAGGC
This sequence comes from Dolichotis patagonum, assembly GCA_004027295.1. Lineage (NCBI taxonomy): Eukaryota > Metazoa > Chordata > Mammalia > Rodentia > Caviidae > Dolichotis > Dolichotis patagonum. Next base: position 53,081 of record PVJX010004008.1, read on the forward strand.
TTGCCTTGAACTTGCAGTGATCCTCCTGCCTCAGCCTCCCGAGTGCTGGGATTACAGGTGCACACCACCATGGCTGGCTTACTTCTCTCTTAATACTTCTGGGTTGAAGCCAGGGATTTAGCTCAGTGGCATAATTGCCAGCCTGGCAAGTGCAAGGTCATGAATTTGATTCCCAGTACAAAAAAAAAAAAAAAAAAAAAGCAACACCCCCTCCCCCTTTATTAGCTTCCTATTTCTGATTTTGGGAAAGTTAAATTTCCTGAGTTCTGTATTCCAAAGATGTTAACCTGAGGCAAATTCAGGGGTGTATGTAGCAAGGGGGCTACCTTTCAGAGAAGAGAAGATGTACCCAGAAGTAGGCCAATGTATATAAAGGAACCAACGCTCACTGTGTGTCCTTTTGATGCCACCAACAACTCTGGTATTTTACCTCTGTCATCTCACTGAATGCCATCATCAATCCTGCTAAGAGGAAGGTGTAGAGGTGGCCCCCTGGCAGCTCCAGCTTAGCCACTTAAACTGGGTTTAGCCCCAAGTTTTAATAGATCTAGGAAGGTCTAGCAGTCTGGGGGAAGGAGATGTAATTGCTTGAAGAGTCAGGAATTTCGGGGAAGGAAAACCCCACCTTGTTCTAAGGACAACGGGGCAAGTTTGGGTGAGAGTAGGAGGGCTGTCACGAATATTGTAAGCTGCCTGTCGCTGACATCGTGCTCTGACAGTGCTCTGGGGATTCCTGCCTTAGTTGAGTAAGATGGAACAAAAGAGCAGAGACAAACTTGAAAGATACTAAGGCAAGATAATGTGACCCGAGACACCCTGCTGGACACCCTGCTGGACAGCTTATGTGGAGGGCACATCCCATGGGGCTCTGCAGCAGACAGCGTCCCACGGTACCAGAGCCAGAAAACGGGTATACAGACTCCAGAGGCTGTTTGGATGACTATAGTTCTTTAAGAAATCATGAGTGTGTGTGTGTGTGTGTGTGTGTGTGTGTCTGTCTGTCTGTCTGTCTCTCTGTGTGTCTGTTTATGTGTATGTGGAGGGGCTGGGACTCAAGCCCAGGGTTTTATACATGTTGGGCAAACACTATTATTGAGCAACAAACCCTATACAGGAATACATAATTAAAATAAAAAAGAATATATATGAAACGACCATTGTCTAGGTTACATGCCCCTAACCCACTGCCAGACCACTCTCAGAGGAAATCAGAGATGCATCTCACAGATATCAGGGAGGAGGCAGGGTCAGAGAAACAGTGACCTTTTCTGGGCATATTTGCCTACACCAGGCTGGTGTGGCCTGGGAGGCAGATGACAATCATATTTTCATCTCCATTGTATGGAGAGCAATGGAGGCTTGAGTAACTTGTCTACAATGCAATTGGGAAGTGGCAGTGCTTAGAGTAGGATTTAGGTCTTTCTGGTTAGAGTTGATGCAGCAGCCTTTCAAATGGCTTATAAATACATATCACACAAACATATCAAAGCTGATCAACTTCATTAGTCATCCGAGGAATAGGAAGTAACAAAGCAAGGAGGTCCCACACACCTCCCAGCCTGATTAAAATTAGTGAAATGTGTCGTCAAGGATGTGGAACAACTAGAACACGTTCACACTGCTATCAAAGCTGTAAATCTGTACACGCATTTTGGATAATTGTACTGTCTATTAAAGCTGATCTTACACATAGCTGGCAGTCCCACTTCTTAATTATTTCCAACAGAAATGAATATGTACATATACATTCACAAAAAGTCACGTGTGAGAATGTCCACAGTGCTACTATTTAGAGTTGATAAACACTAGAAAACAGTTTGGATGGATAATGAAAAATTGTCTATCAGCCGTGGAATGGGTAAAAAGTGCTATACTCATAAAACAAATAGGATGCAGTAATGAGAATAAACAAACTACTTGTAGTGTTGTGGATGAATCTCATAATGTTGCATTAAAAAAACTAGATACAAAAAGTTCATACACTATATGGTTCAATTGATATAAAGTCAAAACCAAGCAAACTGACGGGTGGAGGTGGAAGTTAGGTTAGTTGTTGCCTTTGCTGGTAGAAAGTGAGCAGAAGTCTAGGGAACCCTCTGAGCTATTCGTTATAGTCTATTTCTCAGTCTGGGTTCTTATTACACATACTGGTTGTTTTTTTTTTATCGGTACTGGGGATTGAACTCACGACCACGCACTTGCAAGGCAGGCACTTATGCTGCTGAGCTAAATCACACATACTGTTTTCACTTTGTGAAAATCATTTGCGTTGAGCACTTAGGATTTGTGCACTTTTCTGTATATGTATAAATTTGGTAGTATTTTATATTATAATTTAAGTCCTTCAGACCATGTAGATATGCTAAAAAAAATATTGAAAATCCCGGGATATGAGGCTTTCCATGGATTCGTCGTTTTATGCAGGATTTGGTCTCTGGAATCACAAATGTAATTCCAGTGTGTAGACCTCTTCAGGAGTAGAAGGGTCCTTTAGCTGTATCCTGTCCAATCATCTGTTCATAGTCTTTTGAGAGTGAATTTGTAAGTGGGGATGTCCAGTTTTTTGGTCTGCCTAGAATCCCATCCTTCAGGGCTGTCCTTGGGCATCGAATATGTAGTTCTAATAGGGTGATCAGTAGCAAAACGCTGCTACCTGCCCTCAACGTAGAGGCTGATCTTAGATCTCTTCTTGGCTCAGTTACACTCTTTATACCAAGAATTCAAATTTTAAGCTGAGATACCCACATGGAAAGTGATGAAAACCCATGGAAACGGTGCCCTGAAAAGAGTTTACAAGTCCATAAATCTGTTCTAGTTCCAGCCTCCTGAACCCAAAGGGCCCAACAAACCTTCTTCTTTTATTCTTAACCTTCCCTGTGTCCCTCCAATGAATTAGTTTTTGCCTCAGTAACAAGAATGTGCTTTTCGTGCTTTCCACCACAGGGTTAATCACATCAAGACTTAGTGACTCAGTTCTCTTAATTCATCCAGGAATAATTAGGTTGCATAAAATTGATTCACACTGCTCAAACTTATAGGAATTTGATAGGTAACCAGTATATTAATTTATTACTTTGTTCTAGGATACATCCTTAGTCTAGAGATAAAAACAATTCTTTTATGGAAGGTGTTTGTTTCATATTTAACATTTATTAAATAAGCACTGCTGTTAGACATTATGGTAAGCAAAGATAAATCAAAGCGGGTGTTTTCTAAAAGGTTTTCATAACTCACATCATGTCTGATACGCATCCTTAATATGCATCCTTGATCTGCTACCCTTAGTACCACTTAATTCACTCTTCTAAACGACTTTTTTGTTGGCCTTGACTCAACAACCTTCACAGTGACCCCTCGTCAGACGCACCCTGTCCAGAATGCTTCTAACTTCTTACAGCGCTCTCTCTACCCCTAGCCACGGCATCTCTAAAGTGCTTGTGCCATATTCTGGGGCCTCAGCATCCTTTTCCGTTTTCTTCAAAGGCTCCTCATTCTCAGCACCTCTGGGTCAGTCTGGTTACTTCATAACTGGCTCTGTTTCTGATCTGTGTCTCTTCATGCCAGCTATGCCCCAGTTTGCTGTCTCTTGATCTTCCTCTCCTTCCACTCTGCAACTCCATATGCCAGTCTTTCTGTATTTCTTATCCTGCTTCAGCTCTCAGATCCAGCGGAGATTCCCTTGTGCCAGAAGAGAGTTAGGACAAGGATCAAGACTTGAGTTGTAAGACTAGCATTTAAAAATTCTCCAAAATGCAGTGTTTTTCTTTCTGTGAATTTTCTCTCTATGGACATACCACTCTCGCTAGAACAATTGTGTGCTCTATTATTAATAAAAAATAGAATGGTGGAAACTATTTTTTGCTTACACTGTGTTCTCTCTCTCTCTCTCTCTCTCTCTCTCTCTCTCGCACACACACACACACACACACACATACACTGAGGATTAAACCCAGGGCCTTGCACATGACAGGCAACCCCTCTGCCACTGAGCTATATCTCCAGACACTTTTTTATTTTGATATGAAGTCTTTCCAAGTCACTTAGGCTGGGTTTGGCTCAAACTTGTGATCTTCCTGCCTCAGCCTCCCAGAGTGCTGGGATTATGAATGACCATGCCCAACCTGTTTTCTCTTCTATTCCTTCCTAAGTCCTAGCCTCTCTGCTTGCTTGCTGGCTTCTATCCTTCCTCCTCTTCTTTCCTCTCTCCCTCGCTGTCCGTCCCCCTCCCCTCCCTTTTCCCTCCCCTTCCCTTCTAGTTCCCTCCCCCTCTCCCCCCCATCTCTGCATCTCCCTCTGATATAGGTCCTTCTAGGGTCTTCTATGTTGACCAGGTTGGTCTCATATTTGTGGATACAAATTATCCTCTCACCTCAGCCTCCTAAGTAGCTGGGTCTTAGCATGGCCACTGCTCTGGCTCTGGCCATTTTTCAAAGCCTGGTCTTGAAGCACTCAGAAGTCTTCCTGTGGTTCCCTCAGAACTCTCTCTTTCCTCATGACTTCCTTTGCTTTCCTGTGACTTATCTTAGCTCTACCTCCAGTTTTCAAGCACCTTGGGGGTAGTATGTCTTAGATTTTTTAATACATAATCAAGTAAAATGTTTATGGTAGGCCCTACTTGTAAAGGGAACTTTACTGGGCTTTGGGAGGGAGGAATAAAAGAAAAAATAGGATAGGATACAAAAAATGGAAAACCTAGGTCCAGGTTCAAAGGGTTGCAATCCAACAAAGAGACTTCGCCACTGAAGCTCATGTGCATGAGGCCTGCGATAATTAGCTGTTTGGACCGCTCTGCCAGGCAGCCTTAACCAAGCACCCCGAAGCAAGTGCTTAAACGACAGAATTTGTTTTGTTTTGTTTTGTTTTAAGATGCAAAATATTTTATTTTTAGACTTCTAAACTTTAAAAACAAGGTAGATGAAGTTAAATAACAGAGCTTTCCAAAGCTGAGTATGCTCACTGGAACTCGGTTTTTCTGCATGAAATACAAAAACAACTTCCTGAAACTCACAGGTGGGAAGGAGACTGTTCTAAGGACCTGCGACTACATGAGCGGAGCAATCTCAGTCTGTAATATCTCTTTCTCCTTGGCAAGGGCTCAGAAACTTTCAGAGCACTGTTCTGGTCATACCCGATGACTGCCAAAGGCCTCTTGGGAGGTATCAACCATGTACAAGCAGCCATCCTCTCCCTCTGCGTCTTGTATACCTCCCAGCAGGGTGTGGACATGCTCGCCATGCTGATTCTGATGCGCTCACTTATGTTTACACGAGGGATGAGGAATCTGGTTTTATCCAGGGGAGGGAGCTACCTCTCATCCTCTTTGTTTGAAGGTGTGGAGCTGCTCAAATGTCTTTCCACAGCATTGTGCTGGAGGTCCAGGGGACAGTCGCTCTGGATGTGGGGAAGGCGACTTCTCTTGTAACAGAAATTAATTTGTGCAAATCTGGAGGCTGGAAATCTAAGATAAAGATGCAAGCAGTTGTGGTTTCTCGAATTTCTAGCTTGCAAGTGGCTGCCTCCTAGCTGTGTCTGAACGTGGCCTTTCCTCTGTGCTGCATGTACCCATGCTCTCTTTGCAGACCTGAATTCCCTCTTTTCAGAGCTTCAGACAGACCCACCCTTCTAGCCGCACTGGGTTTTACCCTTATGGCTTCATTTCAATTTAATCACATCTTTAAGTTTTATTTCCAATACACTCACAGTTTTGAGGTACTGGAGGTTAGGGATCAACATGTGAATTTTGGAGTACACACTTCAGTTCATAATGCTGTCTCCCCCTCTCTTTTTCCTGATGCTTTTGAATGCCTGGTTAATTGCAGTCCTGTGAAATAAGTTGCATGTTCCATAGGAATGGGAGCAGTGGAAGTGATTGCCTGTGAGTTGTCCTAAATTTCCAGAAGCCTGCTGTCAGATATACTTCCTTCAGTTTCGTAAAACAAAGTACAGGGCAAGGTACAAAAAAGTCCTTAATTCCATAAGCAGTGGACAGAAGTATAACATCATTCTATTTGGTTTTCTACCTTTCAGTGTTAGCAATAGAAGCTCTTTGCATGACCCACAGAAAACTCAAGGAATTAGAATCTTATCTCCCAGTATTATCGTCAGTCTGCTGCGTCTTGAAGTTTAGATTTATAGCAGTGCTGTATGCCATAAAATTGTCTGGATCTTTCTGTGGTTAAGTCTTGTCAAGAATGTGGTCTGTCAGGCATGTGATGGAAATGAATGGCAGGTACTGGAAATATTTGCAGGCTAATGAAGGTAATTGGCATAGACTAGTGAAGAGTGGGTCTCTTTTAGGAGCCTTTTAGGCTCAAGAGCTGGGTAAAGTAGGGAAATCAGAAACAGTTATGACCACTCCTCGGGTTGCTGAGGTCTGCAGGACAGTGTCTGAGATTGTCCTCTAATGGCTAGAAAGGCATCAGGCTGAGAATTTTGGGGGAAGTTTCTCTGGTAGCATGCAGCATTGCTTTGCATGCTGTCTCTTCCTCCTTGCAGAAGAACCTTTTAAAAACTTGGCATTTGTGCTCTCTGAATATCATCATAAGCAGTGCCAAGCGCCCATGCTATGAGAAGGTGCAGTCACGCTCCCTGCCTAGGGCTGGCTGGATCGCCGGACAGTTTCTGAATCATAACAGTTGTGAAATATTTTGACTATCACCCTTGTATCAAGGTGTAATTTATGTATGTGTGTGTGGAGTGGTAAAATTTCTGTCAAGGGCACCAGCTACTCTGTTATTCATATAAAGATTTACATGATAAATTTCACTTGGCATTCAGAACTCAAGATGATAAATAACTTTATGCTGTAATGTACAGTTCCAATTAACGTCGGCACTGAAGTCACCAGAACTGTCAGTTTCTCTGTGTGGCAATGACTACTGACAATTTGTCTTGGTTTCCTGGATGTCATCCAGTACATTGGTCAAAGAGGCCAAAGCAGGCATCTGTATTATATTTCAACCTCCTTTCCTTTTTCCCTTTTATTTTCCTAAATTTTTGCTGCTGTGCTCCTAAGTACATTACTGGAACATTCCCTGATCCTTTGTCCATTAATTTATTCCTCCAATCAACATTACAAAGTTCCCTCTATGTGCCAAGTACCAGGCACAGACCCTGATGTGACCCTTGTCCTTGGGGAGTTTGGGGTCAAAGACATAGTTGGTGGGAAGAGGAGCCAGGAAGTCTTTTCCCTGCTATGGCTTTAATCTCACCTTCTTCCATTCTCCCTCAATCTTGCTTGATCGATTATTTCTCTTTCTTGCAATTTCAGTTCTTCTAATAAGTGACTTCCCCCCTTGCTGTCACATCTTCAATGTACTGAAATGATAATCCTCTTGTCTTCATTTAAATTCTCAATTAGCATCCTATCACGATGAATAGACTCCACTGGGGAGTCAGCTGTGATCCTTTATAGCCTGACCCCTTCTTTTTTCTTTCTTTTTATTTCTTTCCTCCTCTTCCTCCTCCCCTTCCTCCCTCTGTCTCTGTCTCTGTTTCCTTGTTGCCGTACTGGAACTTGAACTCAGAGCCTTCACACAAGCTACATCTCAGCCTTTTTAAAATTTTTTATTTGTATACAGGCTCTCGTCAAGTTACCCAGGCTGAGTTCAGAACTTGTGATCCTCCTGCCTCAGCCTCCCAGAGTTCTGGGATTACAGGTGTGCATTACCACACCTGACTCCATTCGCTTCTTAACCACCTGTAATTTTGCTTCCACTGCTTCCTCTCTGGGTGAGCCAAGTGATTTTATCGCTCTGTAAATTACCTCTATCTGGTTAACTGAGGGTTCTTCTTCCAGTAACAGGGAGCTGCAGGCAAACAAGACTCTTGAAATCTGTGAGACTTTGTTTCCACAAACTTCCCCTAGGCTCACCTCAGCATAAATGCTTCCTGTAGGAAGCAGCTAAGTGGCTATTTGACATTGTATGATCAGTAAGATTCTCTGGCCCTTAAGTGCTTAATGTGTAATATGAATAAACTGTACCAAGATCCCTTTCTTGTCATAGTTTGTAGGCGTAGGAAACAGTGGAATTAAACAAGCAAAGAGCCAAGGGAACGAGTGTCTCCAGCGTCTCCTGACCCTGGGTGGGAACAGGAGAAAAGTGAGGAAATGGCAAACTCGCTGATAGCTCCTGGAGCAAGGACAATCAAGAGTGAAGGAAGCAAGGAGAAATTGGGAAAGTAAAAGAGCAGAAGGGTGGATGAACTCTCCTGGAATCGTAGCTAGAGACACTCACCCAACAAGAAGCTAGATGTAAGCTCTGCGCTTGGGGACCCAGGATACCCTGAGCTTGAAGCACAACCTTGACACATCCTAGCTCCAGGAATGGAAATGTGTACACCCCCCTCTCCCAAATGAAATGCACAGTGCAAACACCAACTACTGCAGTTAGTGAGCTATACCCAACTGTTTGAAAGGTGAGTGCCTTGAGGGGAAGCAACCTCTTTTTTCAGTTTTTATAGCTTCCCAGTTCAAGATAGGATGCAGGCACCTTGGTTATTAAATTAAACTGAAGAATAAATATTGTTAAATTTTATTCAGTTTAGTACTGAAGGAAAATTCTGAGAGTGATTCAGAAAGACCAGAGCTTTGAATTGCTTTAGCATTAATGTTTGCACTTTACATATTCTTATATGAACCCTTTCCTCATTTATTCACTTGTTTATTCATTTATCCATTTCTTCTGTAATGTAGGTTTTGAGGGCAAAGATTTTCTACTTCTTTTCCAACATTAGATTAGGTTAATCTTTGTAGCACAATGGGCTTTTAATACATATTTATTGCATGATCACATGCATGAATCTCTGGATGAAATTTCTACTTATGATTCCTGTATTTGAAAACTTGAGGACTGGCAGCTTGCCTTGAGATTGAGAAAATGTATCTGAGAGTTTCCCCCTTCTCTGGTTTCTCATACATTGCCTCTACCTAAGTGGCAGACGGTGAGAGAAAGAGGAATGTCTGCCCCACCTCCCACCAACCTGAAAGTCACTTTCTCACCACCATACAGTCACTTGGGAGGTGCCACTGTCACCTGCCTGAATTGGGTGCTGTCTGCACCTCAGTAATGGTGTGGGAACGGACAGATCTGCTGGAGGATGGCCAGCGCTGTTTGGAGATGTCTAAGGACTTGGCAGTGAGGGTTCTCTCAGCAGGCCCTACCTGGGAACTCATCAAAGGGCACTAATGGGCACCACCATGAGCTCTCACCTAACCCTCTCCCTCAGTGCCAGCAGCTGTGAGGGCCCATCTCATGGAAAATTTACAATAATCATTGTTTTGTGATATAAAGGAATGAACTAGTGACTGTTAAGCTTCTCAACTTGGTTGACTTGGCAGCTGTGTAAGGAATTAGAAAAGCACACTTCTGGGTGTGTCTGGGTGTCATGGCTTTGTGACCTTGGAGTCTATATCTGGTCTCTGACCCCTTCCTGTCATGTCCTCTGCCATGAACTAAGCACATTTGCTTTGCTACATCCTTCTTCCATGATGTTTCTGCCTTGGAGTCAACTCACCATGGCCAGAATCCCCTGAAACCATGAACCAAATTAAACTTCTCCTCCTTTAAATTGCAGGTGTTGGTATTGTGTTCCAATGATGGGAAAGCTAATACATGGTGTATCAGTAGTTGTTTAGATGCATCAGTGATAAGGTGTAGAGGTTTGAGTTCTTCCTCAGCAAACCAAATCGAATGAAGAGCAGGGCTGCTGGTTTCATGCATGATACAAAGGTCTGTGCCCTCCCAGAGCTGGGTGGTAAAATTCACTACCTAAAGATGGCAAAAGGGCATCACTACTAGAAACTATTCTTGTTGGTCCTGGGGAGACAGGGTGAACTACAAAGATGGCAAAGTTCATCTTTGGTGGTTTCTGCCTTTCTTTCTGGGAAGAAAACCATCTACTTGGTTGCATCCATAAGAATATCCTTCTCCTATGAGTATTTGAATTCTCAAAGAAGATTGTTCAAATAAGTAACCGTTATGCCCTTTGATTTTTTTTTTGTACCAGGAATTGAACAACCTTGTGCTTGTAAGGCAGGTGCTTATGCCACTGAGCTAAATCTTGGCCCTCATTATGCCCTTTGACTTGATAACTTCTTTGAGGAATAAAGTTTAAGAAAGCATCCAAATGCAAGAGGAGGGAGAAAACATCCCATGTTTTCGGTGATGGGGATATTGTAAAATCAATCCAGTTGCATAGTATACAACACTTAGAAACCAAGAAGTATGTGAAATAATGTTGAAAAAGAAAGCTAGAGCATAAAAGAGTCAATTCACGTATTGCAAGTACAATCATTGATCTGTAAAAATATTTATATGCTGAAACATTTGTCTGGACTGCAAGTTGTTGAGAATAAATATTGAAGCTATCTACTGATAAAGTTCTTTAACACTGGTCTGTGTATAGCTCAATAACTAACATGTAGTAGGTATTTAGTAATGATTATTGAATGAAGAAAAGAACCAGAAGTAAACTTATAGAAATGGTTGGAATTTGTATTCATCAGATTTCTTTTACTGTAGAGCTGTTTCAGTGAATAACAAAATAGTTTTTCTAAAAGATATCAACTTTTCAATTTCACCTACAGGAAAGGAAAAAAAAGATGCCAAATGTTAACAGTAGTGGTGTCCAAATTAGTTACATAAAGGTAATATCTATTTTCATTTATCAACTAAATGGATTTAGTTGTTCTTAATTTTCTACAATATCCACAATCAGGGATGAAGGATTTGTTTACAGGATCATCTCAAGATAGCAAGTTATAAACTTAAGGGGATATATCTTGGCTGTTGAAGTTGCAGGCATTATGATAAGCTTGGGGGTGGGGATATGTGTGGCATCTCTGAAAACACACAGCACAGGCTACTGCCAATCCAATCCTCCTACAAGAACAACTGGCTTTGGCATCCAGACTTCAAAATTGAGAAGCAGCCACTTCAGCAAATCTGACTGAAGCCTACATATGTTAGAGAGGCACGCCTGTATTTCACACCGTTAATACATTCTGTGAACTAAACACAGTACCTAAGAACATTTGAAAGTCACAGCAAGAAATCACTAATACCTGGGGAAGAGATCAGAGACCCTATTTTTGTTAATGAACACTGACAGTGGAAGTTAGTTATTTGCCTTAAAAAATCAGTTTCCTTGGCAAAAAATTTTACCACCTAAAAAATAATTTAGAGTGTACTGAGAGAAAATCAGAAAAGCTTAATTAAAAATCAGTATCACACGGAGGCAAAAATACTCAGTTTGCTTAATGACAGTTAATTTAACAAATACTATTTTCAAGCTACGAAATGTGTATAAGATGCTCCATATGAAACTGTGTATATGTAACACTTACCTGTGCTTAACTCATTCTGGAAGATAATGACCTTTAGCAGAGTGTAGGTGCGGTTTAAATAAAGCAGAATTATGTTAGTCTCGGAGTAAAGCAAGGCAACATCCCCTCTACACTGCAAAGCGGATCCAAAGTTCTGTCCTTTGGAAATAATAAGGTTAATATAGACCTTTCCAGAAGCTCCTTATCTTAATTGCTACATCTAGTGTCAACTGACCCTGCATCTCTATCAAAAAGGATATAGGCATGCTCCATTTTTACTGATACGACTGCAGACATGGAAGTTTCTGATATCTATGATTTTATTTGTCTGTTTAAAAACAATTTTTTTAAATCTTTTTAAGACAGACCCTGGAGTTCAGACTGGCCTTGAACTCACTTTGTAGCCCAGGCTGGCCTTAAACTCATGGCAAGCTTCTTGCCTCAACCTCCTGAGTGCTGGGATTACAGGTATGTGCTATCATACCTGGCTATATCCATGATTTTAGAAAGCGAAGTTTTTCAGTGACTAGGAAAGCAGTAGTCACTGAAAGAAGGAGGTTATTATGACATATACAACTGCAGTATGTCCTTAGGAGACACTGCATCTGTTAACTTTGCAGCTGTCTTTTATCTGTGCCTATTATTCTAGCCTGACAAATAGCTGGGCAGATTTTCACCTTCTCGGTTTGAACTAATTTTACTTTCTCATGGGCAGTCTTAAATATCAAACATTATTTCATTTGACCTTTGCAATGATCCTTTAAAACGAGTGTTAGCCTCCTACTTTACAGATTACACTGGGGCTTGGAGATGCTGAAGTGGTTTGTACAAGGCCACAAATCTAGTAAGTGGTAGAGCTGTTTCAGAACTCTAAACCTAGACTTTTTTTTTCTTTTGTCTTTTTGACACAAATTCTCACTATGCAGTTCAGGCTGGCCTTGGACTCACTTTGTAGCCCAGGCTGGTCTTGAACTTGCAAGGATCCTCCTGACTCAGACTCCAGAGTGCTGGAATTACAGGAGTGTGCACCACCACACCCAGTTTAAACCTAGACTGCTTAACAGATACACTGTAAGTCAATGTAGAAATCAAATGCTACTCAAAGTAAAAATAGATAAATCCAGTACTGGTTATATGTGGGGAAGGGCAGTTCTATTTATTAAGTAGAACCATAAATTGGAACAATTTTTCTGGTGGTCAGTTTGGCAAGTATGTAATAAAAAAATGCATCCTTTGAGCTATTAATTAATCTTCCAGGAATTTAGGAAAATAATATCCAGACTGCATGGAGGCAAATAACTATGGCATTATCTATGAAAATAAGTACACAAAACCAGAAACAAAGTGGACATTTTTGTTCAGGTGCCGGTTCCATGGCTGAAGGTATGCAATATAAGAGCATTCATCTAGTAGTGATGAAAATACACCATATGGTAAAGTACTCCAGATTGTCAATGAACATTTTAATGTGATTTTATTTTATGTAAAATTGAACATATGTACTTTATTTGCTTATTTATTTAGGTTTCTGGAGACAGAATCTTGCTGTGTAGTTCATGTGGGCTTCAAAATTGCTAAGCTAAGGCTGCTTTACAACTCTACATTTTCCTGCCTCAGGGTCACATGTGCTGGACTTACAAACCTGTGGCACTGTGCCTGGCCATAAACTGGATTTATAGAGGCAAATACACACATGTGTACTTGTGGTGTATAGAAAGGCTCAGTCGGTTTTTTTTTTTTTTACTTTTTGTTTTGTTTTTGCTTTTTTGAGACAAGATTTCACACTGTAGCCCAGGCTGGCCTGAAACTCATGGTGAACCTCCTGCCTCAGCCTCCTGAGTGCTGGGATTACAGATGTGCACCACCATGCCCAGCCCTTTCTTTATTTTCTTTTTTTACTTTTCTTTATTGTTTAAATATTTTGAATCTGTATCATTGTTAGATAACATAACTACTACTTGAAAAAGAAGGTGTCAAGGTTAAATCATTTCTTCCTTCAGTAAATGGAATGTTTTCATGTACACTAGCCATATGCTCTGTAGGTCTGGAAATCTATGATTCTTTGGAAAAAATTCAAGTTATAGATCCTGATCATAGAGCTTGTGTGTTTTTACCCCACCAAGGAATTATTATTATTATTAATGCCTGAAGTCAATAGCATCTGGACTATTACTGAATCTTATCTGGACTCTAAAAATTAAATGTTGTCTGACATTTTCATTTTACAAAATCACCTACTTTCATTTAATGCGGGTCAGCCCTACTTGTTGGCTGGCACTATACTTTGGCAGTAAAGCTTTTATTTACAGGGTAAAGTAAATGAAATTTAGAGAGGCTACTGTGGAGTGCAGAAAGTAAACCTAACTAACAAATCTTTTGTGCGGGGTAGGGGGGCTTAGCTGGAGTTACGGAAGTGAGCTGGATTATTAAAAGCAAATAGAGCCAGACTGAAGTTGATTATGACCAGAGAAAGGACAACCATTTGGGAGAGATAAGAAGGTTATATCATGACTCATACAGGAAGAAGAAAAAAGTCAAAGGATTTATTACAGAAGTATCACTTGAGGAAAGGAATTCTTTCTTTAACATCCATGGTTAGTTGTGGTAATAAAAAGAATAAAGTTTCCTTTATCCTTCAACAAAATCTCAGTACTGTGTCTGTGCATCTTGATGTTTTAATGTTAATTAAGACACTGGGCTGCAGAATGGGGTTACAGGAAGAGACACAGAAGCTATTACAGAGGCTGGGGATTTAGCTCAGCGGCATAAGCGCGCGGTCATGAGTTCGATCCGTGGGACCCATAAACAACAACAAAAAAGAAGCTATTACAGTTAAAACCACGGAAATAAATAGTCAACCTAAGCAACAGGGTGGGAAAGAAAAAATGACTCTGGAAAAAGGAAATGCAATATGAAAAATGACGTTGATAGTTTGATAAGGGATTGTGTTTTCTGATCTTTATAATTTTCTTCTATTTGTATTTTGTTTCATTCTGTCTTTTATTTTTAATAAAAAAACTAAAAAAAAGAAAAAAAGAAATCCAAGAAAAGTGCTAATGGAAGTTCAGAAAACAGGCAGAGAGATCGGAGAATGATGTAGTAGAAAGGGAAGGAGGACAAGGTCTCAAAGAGGAGTGAGCAGCATCAAGTGCTGTGGAAAGGAAGCACTTGCTTCCACACCTGCTAGGAAGACAAGTGTTCTCAGGATGGGCTAGCAGCAAGTCGCTCACTGGCCAAGAGTAACACCTACACTTGTGGGCACCAGAGGAAAGCCGGCACTACAGCCGGTGATTCAGTTGGTGAACGTGTGACTTGCAGGCCTGTGGGGATTTCCAGCTTTTTTGAGGGTGGGGACTGTGCAGGTGGCTAGGGGTGAAGATAAAGCAGGTGAGGGTAAGAATTAATGAAATACACCTAAGGGCCCAGAGCAGGGTTTTTGACCGGAATCAGTTGAATGAATACGTGGATGAACATACGAATGAATGTGGGGTGTAGGCTAAAGGTTGTTTTATGAGCATGACCAGGACAGGAAGATGGAAAAGTAAGAATAACAGAATGGATTATCTGCCTGTGGAAGATACCACCTGCTGTGTCAGACAAGTGCCAGAAAGGTCGGTGTTTTCCAGGCAGTCAAGATTCAGTTAGAAAGCCATGAAGAGGCGAGAGAGAGCCCAATGTGGTGACACACGATTGTAATCCCAGCACTTTGGGAGGCTGAAGCAGGAGGATTCAAATTCGACTCAGACTGGGTAATAAAAAAGGGGATGTAACTCAGAGCAAAGATCCTGGGTTCAATCCCCAGAACAGGGGAGACGGGATGGTGGGAATAGCAGAGAAAGTTGGGAGCCAGCAGAAGCCCTGGTAGGATTGAGGTAGGTGAAGTAAACTAAATGGGGATAAGAAAGCAGAAAAGGAACTGCCGAGCAACAGGATAGCAAACTGGAGGCCAGTGAGGGCCATTTGTCGAGATGCTGTTTTTAAAAAGTGAGGAGGCTGGGATCCTGCTCAGTTCTCCCTGAGCTCAATCCCCGCAGTGCAGGCTGGGGGTGGCTGGACCTTTCCAGAGCACTTCCACAAAGTGGATGAAGGTTGTGCGCCAGGTAAAACCATCTCCACGGCTTGAGAAGCGGCTTGGGCCGCTGTGTGAGTCCCCTAGTGACAAGAAACACTACTTTTGGAAGTAGCAGTTCCATTATAGACTAGGAAAAGGAGGTAGAAAAGAACACGTCGGCCCCCTGGAGGGGAAAGATCTGTGAAAGACATACATTTTAATAGGAACTGCAGAACCAGACGTGTCAGTCAGACCTTTTCATCTGCAAAACGGAGGCAGATAATTTTTCATCTACCTTGTCTAATAGCGTGTGAAATCATCTAGACAACCACCTCCCAATTTTACAGTACAAAAACGAGGCCCGCGGGACGTGTCTCGCTCAAAATAATACAGGCGTGGGGCGACAGGCCCTGCCTCCTCCGGTGCGCAGGGTCCCCGGCCGCTCCCAACTTTCCGCGAAGACGCAGAGCAGCAGGGGGCCGCGGCAGGGCGCCGGCGGGGCACCCCGGGTTGCGAGGCCCTTCCCGGCCAGGCGGAGCACCGCCCCGAGGGGAGGGCCCGGGGAAGAGTTCCGGCCTCCTTTCCCACGCTTCATTAGGACACGGGCCGGGGCGGGCCTGCGGCCGGCAGAGGGCGCGGAGCGGCGCCAGGCGGGCACGGGCAGCGCCGTCGGAGCTCGGCGGCACCGGGTCGCCGGCCGGGTTGGCCCAGCGGCAGGGGCTGCGCGCGCGGGGCGGGGCGGGGCGGGGCGGGGCGGGGCGCGGAGGGGGCGGGGCGGCGAGCAGGGGGCGGTGGCGGCGGCGGCCGAGGAGGAGGAGAACATGGCGGCCGCGGAGAGCGGCTGAAATGCCTGTTCTTCAGGCCCGGCGAGCGGGAGGCTGACGCGATTCGCTGAGCGCTGTCCTCCAACGGTTGGACCGCGGCCTCGAGCGCCTCGGCTGCCTGTTTGCTGCTGTCCTCTCGGGCAGAGCCCGGCCGGGGTCGTGCTGCATCCCCCTGTGGGGGGACCCCTGCTCCGGAGGAGGGGGCCGGAGAGCCGCGGCGGCGGCGGCGGCGGCGGCCGCCTGGGCCCCAGGGGCCGGGCGCCGGGCCCGAACAGCGGCGGAGGCCGCGGCGGCTCTGCCACGGTCGCAGGCGAGCGTGGCGCCCCGGAGCGCGGCCCAGCGGCGGCGGCAGCAGGTGAGTGGCGGCGGCGGGCGCGGATCCTCGCGGTGGGTGCAGCTGTCACGAGCCGCGCGGCCGCCGAGGCCCTAGGGGGCGGGGAGCAGCTGCGCCCTCCGCCCTTGCCCTCCTTTCTCTGCTGGCCTCGCCCCCTCCCACTTTCCCCGAGTTCCCCTCCTGGCCTGGCGCGGCCGGAGGGGGCGGAGGTCGCAGCTGTCACGGGCACCAGCTGGGGGCTGCTCCCCCGCGCGGACCCGCGCGGCTCTCCCGCTGCCCTAGTTAGCGGAGGCCGAGCATCCGCGGAGGGTGCGCGAGGCTGCGGCCAGGGTGGGGAGCGGGCGCCCCGGGCCGCCGCCGAGAGGGGGAGCCGGAAGTCGGCGCGGGCGCCCCTCGGCCCCGACGAGCGGCGTGACCTTGGCCAGCCGGCTTCTGGGAGTCTGGTCCGCTGGGACCGCGAGATGGGGGCGACCGCGGCACGCCTTTCCGCGGGCTCAGCCTTCGAATGCGCTTCTGCCTAGCCCCGCGCACTTGACCTCTCCTTGCCTGGACGGGGGTCTCTGGAGGTAGAAATGGGAGGATAAAGCAGATTTTCCAGTTGCAATTGGCGTTTGGCCCCCTTTCGGGGGTTGTGCCCCCTTTCAGGGGTTGTTCCGAAAGGACTTAGGAAAGAAAGCAAATGTGCTGTCTAGACGGGTTAGTGGTCAGTGGCAGAATTCAAGCTCGCTAGTCTCTTGGAAGAGATGGAAAAGCCGGACGCCAGGGTTCCTCCTAGTCATTACTACACAGCTGTGATGTTTGGCTGTTTTTTTTCCCCCCTCCAAGCTATCACTCCCCCGGGTTGGACACTGCCCAATCTCACGATGTTAAGAGGGAGATTGAGAGATTGACAATACAGTTTGTGCGTGAGTGTGCCAAGTGCTGTGGCCGCAGAGTTTGATGGGGAGGAAAACTTTAAACTGGAGGGTCTGTTAGCCTTTCTCGTTTGGCTCTCCTCGTTCATTGTAGAGGTGTCAAAAGGTGTCCTTGTGGAGAAGGTGACACTTTTTTCTTTTGAAATGGTGAACTTATAATGTCGAGTATGATGTTGGTGAATTGCAGCCCCAGCACCCTTTGTGGATGTCAAGAGGAATCTCTGGTGATGTTTATGAGGCATCACATACATGATGAAGAAATCTTCGTATCTCTGTAAGGCATTGATGCCCTGAAGTTTAGATTATATGTACAGTTGCAGGAGTGGATTTCAAGGGTTAAATTTATTTGAGGTTTGTCTTCTCTTCTGGAGTTGGTTGGAGGCTAGTCAAAAAGAGGATGGGGGTGGGAGAGAAAAGGAAAGTTGGCCAAAAGGGCCTCTCAGCTAGTTTCACAGAAGCTATGATGTAGTAGAAGGGGGTTGGATTTCTTCATGTTGGGAATAATGGGAGAAGAAAGTATTTGCGTATTTGCTTGGGTCATTTGGCTCTTGAACTAGAAATATTTTTGGGTTAAAGGTAGCTTTGGGGTTTGATTTAACTTACTAAGTAGGCATTCCTTGAGCAGTTTGTCAAAACTAGGTAAAATGGAGGTGTTTCTCTTTTGTATTTTGTACTTTGTGGGAAGGTCTAAGTTGGTTTTGTGAACTAGTGTCTGCAGCATTTTCTCTCCATTTCTTATTCGGACTTTATACTTCAGGAGCAGTGGGTCAAAAATGGGTTGAGTAGGGTATAATATAGCTTGAAGAGAAAATAGACAAATCTGGTTATAAGAACAGGTACTATATTTGATTTTCATAGATATTTTACATCACTGACATACTATATTTAGCCCATACTGAACTTGATGAGTTGCAAAACTTGAATTTTATATAGTTTATAGTTCATCTCTTCCTTGTTTTTGAAAATATCTATAAGATTGTGTTTATTAAATTGCTTGTTTGGTATGGTTAAGCCAAGAGAATGATTTAGATCTACATTCTTTAGTAAGTGCATTATTGAATAAAAAGTCCTTGATGGAACTAATGGTAAATGTTCTGCTTAAACTAGGATTACAGAGACAATGCATTTTCTTCCCTCTTTCTGCCAACATTTGCTTTTATTTCTCTCTCATTCCAGGGTTTCATTTCTAGAAACCTTGGGCTGGAAACAGAAGCAGCAGTTTGTATAATCCCAAGAATTTGCTTTTGCCAGGAAGCTGGAAGGGTAACATGAAGTGGGTGTGATACAACGATGCTGCTACTACTTCAGACATTTAACTGTTAGGAGAGTCTAGAGGCAAACTTCATTTTTTCCTGAATTTCCTGTTTTCTATGTATGTGTTAATTTTTGAGTGGGTAGAGGATTGGATCACTATGGTGCCAAATGGTATTTATTGTGAAAGAGTTGGCAAAATTTCATGCCTATATTCCATAGGGCAAAGTGATAAATAAGTCTAAATAATTTAAAGATGTTCCTAGGATAGAATGTTCCCTGCATGGCCTCTTGATCCTGCTAATCCAGTTAGCCGTCTTCACTAGAACTAAGTGTTGTGTTAAGTGATAGGGTCATGTAGAGCGGCTGAAAGGTAGAATGGGAGACAGGGTATTGGACATTCCTTGAAAATCCTTTTTTCTGTTGGACTTTATACCAGACTGTTTCTAATTGTTTTCCAAGAACATTTTAACTCTCCTTACTCAGTTGTCATCAATTTCATGTACCTTCTCTTTGGTGCTGTTTCTGTTCCTTACATTAGTTTGTCTTTTTTGCCCCATCTCCTAAGGATCCTTGCATTGTTTGAATATTATGTTGCATATTGTGTGGACTTGGTTGGCATTAAGCGATGTGGTATAATTGAACTTTTATTTTAGGGCAGGTATGGAAGGTCAGGACAGGTACGCAGTGCTGAGTAGAATCCCTTAAGTCATAGGGCATAAGAGATTCCCAGGATGCTCATTATCTTGGCAGTGATTTTGCCTTCTAAGTATGGTAATCACAGGAATTCTCAGAGGGCCTCCCATTGCTTTCCTGTCAGAAAGTCCAAAAACTTCGCAGTGGGTACCTTTCTAATTTACCTGCAAATGCTGGATGCTGAGGTGGGTTGGATGAAATATCTGTGTTTCGGCAGTTGGATGAAAGATCCCTGTATCTGATTTGAGCTGCAGACCCATACAGATTTCTCTCATCTTGTATAACTTTCCTACCCGTTGGACAGATTAGATAGTGTAGAGTGTAGTTGCTTTTTCCCCTGGAAACCAATAGCTTACTTTTTGGTCATTGGCCACTGATGATAGGCCTCATGGTCTCGGATCTCTTGCTTACCATTAGAAGTGAGATCTGGGCATTTGAAACTTTCCCTTCTCCCTTTATAATTTAGGTAGACTGTGTCTTTTACAATATGGTGTTAGAAGTAATATAATAGCCTAGTAGCAAGGGGGTAGTGTTTTTTGTTACTTAATTTAAGGAATGCAGTTTTTTTTTCTGTAGCCTTGTTCTAGAAAATGGTTGTTGAGTGTACAAGTGACTATTTTATATTTCTGATGGATACATAGCTGAACAAGGGAAATTATTATAAAACACTGCCACCAACATGTATGTAAGTCCAGTTCCATAAATCCAAGTAAAATGAGTTGTCAGATCCACATTTCCTCCATGGTAGTCTATTGATAGCATAGCGTTTTTTGGGACCCTTGAAAGTGATATGCTTTTAAAAATGCTTAGTATAGTTATCAGATTTAAAAGATAAGTAGCTTAAACCAAAATAGAAGCTATAGTCCCTTGAGGAGTTATGGAAGACTTGAAATTAATCAGTGTAGTCACCTTCATTTTAGGTAATATTTTGTTCTGATCTCTCCCCTACCTGGGGTATGTTTCAGAATGGAAAATAATGATGTGTACTTTTACTGAGTGCCTCTGAACCATCAGAAAAAAAACTGATAAAAATAGGTATAGGTACACTTATTAAAATGAAATCCCATCAATAAGATCAGAATTCTGATAGCACTGGACTATCCAGTTTTTTAAAAGTTACACTTCAGTTTTACCCTTTGGTTTATAATTTTGAAGGAAATTTGAAGCTGCTTTTATTGAACTGTGTTTTTAATTTTTATGAGTACATGTTTGCAGTATATCATGATTACATCCCTTGTGGCATGTTGGTGCCTATTCATAACACATCCTAATTCTTTTTCATCCCCTCTCCCTCCTCCCTTTCTCCTTTTTTCCTTCTCTCTCTAATTCTTGATCCTCTTTGCTTTTCCAAAAGATCTGTCTCCCTGTTTATTATCTGTCTTTTATTTAGCTCTTTATTTGTATTTTGGGTTTCATATGTAAGACAAATGATGTATTAAAACTTGTGTGCTTATTTCATTAGATACTATGGTCTCAAGTTGCATCCATTTCTTCACAAATGATTCAGATTTATTCTTTGTTATGGCCTAACCTTCTTTTAAAATTGGGGCTTTGAGCCAGGCATGGTAGCCACCCCCGTATTCCCAGTGCTCTGGGAGACTGAGGCAGGAGGGTTGCCAAGAGTTAGAGGCCAACCTGGGCTACACAGCATGACCCTGTCTCAAAAAAAAAAAAAATCAAAATAAAATGAAAAAACAGTAATAAATGAGTATTTAAATTGCTCATTTATTGCTCATTATTTGATGATGGATGAATCCATCATCAAATTCTCTGATTCATTTTATAATTTTTGGATTTTCTACTTTTCTGGTTCTATAGTCTGATCTTCTTGTCATTTTGAGCATGGAGTGATGATAGTCACCTTGACTCAGGTCCTAAATTTCTTTATTATTAAATGAGCATATTGATTTGATTTCACATTTCCTTCTGCCCTAAAATTCTGTGATTTGTATGTTTATAGATGTTTGTATACATTTGTCTTTCTGATTCATCTTACACATAAATGCTGAAAAATTTACCTTCTAAAATGTTATTTGCTGTTACTGTTTTCAGTGAAGATTCTTTACAAATTTATCAGATTGTAGATCATTTAAATGGATTTTTAAATTTCTCATTCCAGAAAATTTGTTGCAGATGGCATATGCAGAAATGCTTTATAAATTATAAAATGATACACAAGTGGAAAAAAAAGTATAATCACCCATGGATTGCTTCATTTTCTTTAAAAAAATTTTTTTTTGTCTTTGTATGACAGTCTTACTATGCTCTATGTATGCACTGTGCTTATTTTGTAGCCCAGGATAGTCTCGAACTCACAAAGATTTTTCTGCCTCAGCGTCCTGAATGCTGGGATTACAGGTAGAGCCACCACGCCCAGATAAATTATATTTTCTTTATTTAACTTATATTTTCTTTTTCTTGTGTTGTTTTGACTTTTAAAAACTAAATTGTTATATTTTCCATAGTTTTGTTTTTATTACTCCCTTAGCATCAGTTACTCAGTTTGTGGTATATTTCTTCCCTCCCTCTCTTTCTTTATTCCTTTCTTCCTTCCTTGTTAGTTTCTGATTAAACTGAAAATCCTTGAGCTTGCACAAACTACAACATTTACAGTAAAGGAGCCTTATGAAGGTATTTAGGATTACTTCTCTAATACTACAGATTAGAAGACTAAATCTGGACCAATGTATTTGGCTACAGAGATTTTAAATTTTAAGAATTCTTGTGAACTTTTTAGCAGTCTGAGCTATGAGGAGAGGAGTACAGTTAGTCCAGTATATCACTGGGTTTAACCAAATGCTTATTGAAAATATCTTAAAAAAAACCTCTGCATCCATACTGAACAGGTACAGACTTTCCCCCTGTATTAGTCTCTAAACAATAGAGCATAGTATTTATATTGTATTAGATATTACAAGATTTAAGGTATGCAGGTTTAAAAAGCCATAAATAGGAGAATGTACATAGGTTATTTGTACATGCTGTGCTGTTTTATGTAAGGGACTTACATGTTCCCAAATTTTGGTATCCAAAGAAATTTCTGGAACTGGCACAACACAGATATTGAAAGAAGATTGCATTTTTATTTCTTGACCCCAAATTGACTTTTAAATATGAATGTAATATATTAACCAGTAATTAATACCATTCTTTTAAAATCTGCAAAAATGCCTGGAGAGAAAAATCAGCTTTGCTTGTGTGGCTCTTATTCAGAGGCAGCAAATGTTTATTGAGTGCTATGTCTGAGCCAGTTACTATGCTAGCTCTACTTGTTACATTTTAGAAATGAGGAAACAGGGCTCAGGGAAGTTAAGTGACTGGTTTATAATTGCACAGCTTAGGTTGTGAATGACATTTGAATTCAAAACTTCAGACTAGACATCACATTTGTACCTCTAAAATGGCCTCTCTTCAAGTATGCTTGCTACATTGACCACATTATAACTCTCTTTCACTTTCTTCACTTTTTTCCCTGTCCCACACCTGTACTGTGGGATTCCTGCAGTCTGGTTTCTGGTGCCTAAGGAGCCATGTGTACCATGTGCTTCCTGAAAGTGTCACTGTAAGATTCTCATACTGTTTCTGGTCTCACCTTTGTACTTTCATAATATTGATTCTTTAGTGCTTCTGTCCAGGTAAGCTTATCGCTGAATGGTTGGTTTTGGATTCTTAGTAATAAAATTCTGCCTATCAAGTTTTGTTAGTATTTGTGCTGGGGATATAGCTCAGTGGCACAGCGCCTGCCTGGCAAGTGCAAGGTCATGAGTTTGATTACTGGTACCAAAAAAAAAAAATTTTTTTTTGTTAGTATTTAAGTAGCTTGATGTGTTTTCTTTTGTATAGAATAGGTTGGTCCTTCTGTTTCCACTTGAATGAATAATAGCATTGATATATTAACATCTTAAAATTTTGGTTTGCCTATATGGTTGAAATATTTACATATTTTTAGGGCTGGAGATTTAGCTCAGTGGCATAAGGGCCTGCCTGGCAAGTGCGAGGTTATGAGTTCAATCCCCAATACCAAAAAACCCCCCCAAAACCACCCATACTTTTAGTATCAAGCATATGTTTAACAGAAGATATTTTGTGTGTGTGCGTATGTGTATAAAGAAGTCACACTGTACCTGATGAGATAGTTGAGGGATGAAATATCCTTGATTTTTGCAAGCATCTGTATTTGTAATTCTAGCTTTACTTTGGTGAGTTTATTTGGAGGAAACCAGGGAAAAGTTATTTGTCTAAGTCTAAGTCATGCTCCCCTCTATTCTAAATGGCAGAGGAAGTCTGTAATCGAATTTCTAAATTTCTAAGTAGTCACTCAATCATTCATTGAAGTTGTAGTTATATGAGTACATACTTTGTTCAAGGTGATGTGCTGTTAAAAGATAGGGAAGTGAAATGATAAGATAGAGATCCTGCTCTTAAACCGATTATGACCAAAGAGGTGATAAGACAAACACAAATACCTGTAATACCACATAATTAAGTGTGATGAATGCTCTGAGGGATGTACTGAAACTAGTATTTGAAGGATTCAGGGACAGTGAGCAGTTATTTTCATCTGAGAGAGATGAGGGCAGGTTTACTGGAGGGGTTGGTGGTGGACAAGAGCATTTAAAGGAGGCCTGATTTCTGTAAGGGTGGTAGGAGGCAAACTGTATATTCAAGAAGATTAAGTAGCAAAAGAAGGAAGGGCACGAAATCTTGGGGTTACTCAGGAAGTAATGAAGGGGATAAGGAGGAATATGGTATCAGGTTGAAGAGAGAGAGAAAAGCAAATACTCTAGATATAGTCGCAAGACACCGAAAGATTTTTATGGGGAGAGGTGGTGGGAATGGTATATGTAATGTGTACATCTGGATGAAAATGAGAAATGTCAATATTCCAAATTTATGTGCATTTTTTTCTTGGCAGGTTTTATACCCAAAATTTTACATTTTCATCATTTTTGAAATGATTCCATATGTAAGACTTATCACTCTGGGAACTTATTCACTCATTTTTATGTATATTTAAAAACAGATTTTTTTTTTAATAAAACTTAGAACAGAATTTTTTTCATTGCCTTATATTTTTTTAAAAAAGCAGTAGCTGTTTTTAAAAACTTTATTATCATTTGATATTCTTAAGATGATGCAGTGGACTTGTTTTTTTAGTGTAAAAATGTCATCTCCTTGTATATTTTGTGCTCCTAGTATGATTGTATCTGACTGTATAAATGAGATTGGTCATCCAAGTTCAAAGTCCCGGATCTCAATATAGTTCATGATTTATTTACTGATTTATTTATGCCCAGCTATGTTCCCAAAAAGGATTTAAGGCAGGATATGCTATGAAGAGTTTTGGACCTTGTTCTAGCTTTGTCTATTATTTGACTGATGCCCTCAGCCAACAATACACTGAAGAACAGTATTGAAGACAACTGGTATTAAAGAATGTGGTGTGGTATATTTTTGTCAATCTGGTAGTAATTCAGAGATGGTTGTAGTAGAGCTGGAATACCTTTAAAGATAAGTCATTTAAACTTTGATAGCATCTAAGGGAAATAGGTTGGAAGGCACTGATAGAGACCCTTGACCTTGGAGGCCCACCCCTCTTAGGGCCCTGGCTCTTAGAGCAGTGGTCTCTTACAGTAGGATCTACATTAAATTATCTGAGAAATAGAACAAATATTAAGAGATCTGTGAAGAAGTTTCTTCACTTTTAGTCTGTTGTGATGTTTTGAAGTTTATAAGGGATTGAGTGGATTGTTAGATTTATTGTTTTTAGTGGTAGTATACTCATACTACTTGTATTAAATCAGGGAGTCTGTGTACTGAATTTCTGTATAATATTTATAGAAGTTAACTGGTCATCATGAGGCAAAAATCTTATCTAATCTAAAGTTGATTTATTCTTTCACAAAAAGGCAGATGTCTCAAATTGGTTGACTTTTGTGACATATGACTGTGAATTGTCATATGTCATAGCAAAAAACCCCGCATTTCATCTGTCTCTTTGAAATAATACTATGTTTCCTAACAGTGACTCAAAAAATAAGCACCTTTCAGAATAACACAAAATTCTGTGTTGTCCTGAGTGAAGATTTTGAATTAGGATGTTTGGAAATATTTTCTGTCATTATTGTAGTTAATTTCTGATGTTAACAGTTTTATATATACATGGGCTTGGATGTAAAGTTTTCTAATCTGTATAAAAGTCCCCTAAAAAAGGTGTCTTAGTGATTTTGAGCCCATCAGCAGAAAACATATAAAAGGCAATACCATCTGACTAATTTCTAAGAACAACTAATTGCTATCAGAAAATATGCAAGGGCAGTAGCTGAATTTTAGCAAAAATGGTGAATAGGATCACAATTGAATATCATGTTTTATTCAGTACAACTAGTACTCAAGTTTTTCTTCATCTTCAGGAAGTATGTTTTCCAGCTACTCTGATCATTAAATCAAGTAAAAATATTTATTGTAAAAATGAGTAGAATTTAGAATCAGACCCTCAAGTTGTAGTATTACAAAGTATGAAAGCAAGATTAAAAAATAGTAAAACATGTTCACATTGTCACCAAAAGTAAAATTAATAACTATTTATTAGAAAACATACAAAGCTTCTGTGTCATCAATAAATAAACATTTAAAAATTATTTTGTGAAAATAGCTATATTTCAGTTTCCATTTTGTGTATGCTTTACAAGGTACATAATTTATTGGCTTGATGTGCGGTATATAGACACTGTAAATAAATATACATCAGTGACTTTTTGTTCAAATCCTTTTGAGCCTTTGGATATATTATAAAGATAGTTACTACTGTTATATAGTAAGGGTTTATAACCTGGAACTTATGGGCTAAGAGCCTCTACACTGGCTTTCAGGATGGTCTGTAAACACTTTGAAATTGTATGTGAAATTTTATGTGTGCATTTCTTTGGGGAGAGGGTCTGTAGATTTCATGAAATTCCAGAAGGGGTCCATGACCTCCCCTAAAAGGTTGAGAATCTCTATTTTAAGGACTGGGACCTCAATAACTCCATTCATTCAGTCTTACCCTCTTGCCAAGTTTAATGGATATATCTGATGTCATTACCGAAGCCTGCAATACAACTGGATTTACAGTCTGTTTTTCCATTTTGCAATAAATGTTATTGCAATGCCTTTGGCCTTTATAGGTGTTTGAGTTATATTTGTTGCTTAACTCCCTGGCCCTTCATCACTTGGTTGCTTTTATGTATCATTTCCTCCCTCATACCCTCTACTCCCAATAAAAAAGAGTGGATCTACTGTGGAGTGTGGAGATGAGGATGTATGTATGTATAGAAGAGTCCAGTATCCATTGAATATTGGGAGACCCTGCTGAGTAGGCTACATTTCACAGTGGCTGTGCTTTTAACACCTCTTCAGTCTGAATCTCAGCTTTCTAGAGTTCATAGGGTCTGATTTGACGTACTAAAATACTGCCCAAATTCTATTAGCTTCTTAGATTGGTTCTCTTTTCTCCTCACTGATAGTTTAATTCAGGCCTAATTTTTTTTTCTTTTTGGCTTTTTGAGACAGCGTCTCACTGTGCATTCAAGCTATCCTTGGGCTCCCTTTGTAGCCCAGGCTGGCCTCAAATTTGTAAGGATTCTCCTGCTTCAGCTTCCCAAGTGCTGGGATTTCAGTCATATGCCACCCTGCCCAGGCAGGCCTAATTTTTAAAGTAGTACATAAAGTGGATTGAATGTCCCCAGTGAATTCCTTTTTTACATTTTATTTTAGAATGATCATTGTAATTTTCACTTTCATTGTGTTACTTTGCTAAAAAAAACCCTTTAATGGTTCCTTATTACGGTTGGGATAAAGTTGTTATCCCAACCGTTATATGCTGAGTTATTAGCTCAGCATTTAAAGCTTTCCAGTGTCTGGCACTAACCCATATCCTAGCCTCATTTCCCATTAATCTCCCCCAATAGACTGCTTGTTTGAAATAAAATATCTCTGAATATTGTCATTCTCTGAATGTCATGTCTCTGAATATTGTCATTCTCTGAATATTGTTTGGGCTTAGCCACCTCATTACATTTTCTTTTTCCCTGGAATGTTCTCTTATTTTAGTCTGTACTTTTGGAAATTCTACTTATTCTTTAAAGCTCAACTCAGATTTCACCTTGCTTGTTAAGGGTTCAGCTGTAAAATTTAAAAGTAAGGTGTCCTGTGAACTTTCTTAGGATTTATTTTCCTTATTACTTATTTGATACTATTTTGTCTATACTGCCTCGCATTGTGTGGAATTTTTTGTTTTCCTGTGTCCTGTCATTCACATTAGGATATGAGAATGGCACAAAAGAAGCCATATTTTTGTATCTTGTCCTCTGAAACATCTTACCCACATATGGATATGAAAACATTTGGCAAGTCGTACTGATTAAATCACAGTGCTATTTATGAATGCATTTAAAGAAATAGATTGTGTGTGTGTACATGTGTGTTTGTGCATTTGTGTCTAGATATTATTTAGGGAATTCTCTTTACTGGTTTCAAGGTATTTGGGGAATTGAATTGGAAATTAGATACTACTCAGAGAACATGTTGCCTACAGGGTAAGGTGCTGCTGAGTCTGGGATAGCTTAGTGAGTCATTCTCCAGTAGAGCATTCTACCTGTCAGAGGTTGTTTTAAAAAAAAGTAAAAAGACAAAAGAACTTATGTTTCCTTTTGTCCCTCCTTAAAAGTACCAAAGACATTGTTTTCTAATATCCTGAGCATCACTACATTTCTGATTTTAATTTTTCAAACACATTCTTCACAATAGAAGATAATTTTTTAATTAAATTCTGTTGTTTGAATGGTAATACAGGACACCATGAAGACCTCTTAACTCATTTGCTTTAAATCACACATGAATTAAAAATAATATAAATAATACAAAAGATATCATATGGGAGTATATGACTTAGATGTAAATCATAGAGGATAGAGATCATTTCACACTAATTTTTAGTGCACTGCTTTCATAGTGCTCTACGTTCAGTACATGTAAGTTTGTTAGTGACAGTGCTAGGAGCCTGGCGTGGTCTGTGCAGGCTTCCTGGAGGAAGTGGATTTGGAATTATAGCATCATCTCATGGTACATGGGGGAAAGAAAGGCTGTCTAGTTAAAATAATAAAATAGGCTTTGTGTACCTTCTGGAACATGAAGAAATTTCCTTGGTTACTATGGCTTTGGACCTAAAGTGACCCACATCACTTCTTCCAGCCCATTGGCCCAAAGTAGCTACGGGGTACTACTTAAGGGACTAGAGAATGAGAGCAAGGCGTGAGTGGTAAATGTCTTTGTCTCAGTATAGCAGAACTGATAATCTTTAGAGAGGTGAGCACTAGAATTGGTAGGGCCTGGCTGGGGTCATTGAACAACAGAGAAATTTTTTTTACATCCAGCTAAATGGAATTTTTATTATTAAATTTATTTATGAAAAGAACTTATAAGTGCATTGAGACAGTTAAAGGAAAAATTTTACAAATGTCTTTACTTTTGAGATAGGTATAATTTGTTTTAGTTTGCTACTATCTTTAGAGCAAGGATTTGAAAATGCAGAAGATGAACATTTGGCTTCAATGTAACAGATCCAGAACATTTGTACATACTCTGTTTGGCTGGTGAGATAATAGGGTGAAGAAAATGGGAGGGAAGAGAAGGCAGAAGAGGAAAAAGGGGAGGTAGGGAGGATAAGGGAATGAGGGAGGGAGGGAAGAGCTTGCAAATACTGGTGTAGACCTTTTACTGTGAGAATTTTATAAAATTCCTCCTTAGGAGGATCCCTGGAGGACTTGCCACCAACCTTTATCAACATCACTAATCAATTAAAATTTACATTTTCCATTTTTGTTTCCTTTTCTAATGCGTGGTTGGGTAAGGACTGTTGAGTACATGTTAAAATACTGTCCAGGTATATACAACTAGAAAGCCTAGATTCTTACTTATCCATGAGATTATTTTTCCCATTTCTAAAGTATCAATACTGAACTTTTTAGACCTTGGGTTTTCTTTTGACTGTAGTCCAATATTTTTCTTTTTGAAATAGAAAGTAAAGCATGTATATAACACGTGTTTGCATTCGCATAACAAATTTAAAGAAATGGAAACATACACACTTAAGCGGTAGAAGTCTACAGTGAATTGTGTAGGCTGCGTAGTATTCCCATCCTCGTTCTTCATTGTTATTTTAGGTCACAGCCTTCTCCTTGGCCAGGGGATGGGTCCTAATTGCCTTCCTCCCTTGGACACAGCGATTGCTGCAGAATGGCTTTGTAGTTGGGTTCAGAGAGTTTCTTTGAGACTGAAGAAGATGTAGGATGAGGGACAGGCCTGTCCCACTGGAGTTGCTAAGCTGAATGAGGACTGGAGGCAGAGGGCCGTGAAGGAAGGCCATCTCCTATGAGAAGGGGTAAGGGCAGCATATGGACTGAGGCAGGTGTAAGCTTGCTCACATGGCTTTTTTACATGCTCTTCCTGTGTGAGTATACAGAGCCATTGGGGTCTGTGGATCTCATGGCACCTTAAATTAGATCTGCCCTGCATTTCCCAGTTAATTGAACACTTGCTTCCACGTTTGATTTGACTTTCTGGCTTATGAAACAGAGACTCTTGACCCAATGGGCCCTTGTTGACTAAACTACCTCTCTTCACCCTCCATAAAAAGGATCTCATGAGTTATCATGGACTTTCTTTTATGAAAAACCATGGGAATTTTTCTATGTCAGAATATGAAGGAGCCACTGAACCTCTGTTAACAACTGTATAGAATTATATTTATTTAAACTGCTTTCTTTTAAGGGACATTTACATACCCAGTTTTTTGTTGTTGCAAAAATGTTTCAGTAAATGCTCTCTTTTGTACTTTTTGTGACACATATTTGAGAATATAACCATGGAATTATTGGCTGTGCACATATTAAACAAATTGATATCCTATCAAGTTGTCACCACTAAGGCTATATCACTTTGCATTTCCACCAATAGTAGATTTCATTTTGGCAGATTCATATTTGCCCATAACATACTTTGATAATTTTCACTTTTATCATCTCCCAAGTTAATGTTAGCAGATATTTACTGTATTTTGGCTTTTACCCCCTTTATCACCACATTGTATGGTAGAGAATGGTGAGACTCACTTAACTGCTTGTCATTTGGTAACTACTTAGAATTCTTTCAGAGGAAAATTTTGGTCCTTTACTTTCTTGGCCCACCTCCAGTGGAGAAGTGGGTTGGCTGCCTACTTAGTCATTTTTATTGGTTAAGTTCCTTGATATTAACTGGATCTTGCAATTGGCTGGCTATGTAGTACACACACAAACACAAACACAAACATACATATTGCTAGTAATTAGAAGGGAGTAGCAAGTAGGTATCTACTTTAATTCCCAAGTTTTGTGAAAAAACCTAGTAGTTAGAAAAGCATTCTTAAGGAAAAAAGAAACGATATTCTTTGAGAATTGCTTAAAACACACTCAATACATTATTTTTAATACATTACTTTAAAAAATTAATTTTTACTTGGATCAAGCCAGGATACCAGAGAGCTATGTATGTTGATTGTGTTGTTTTAGAGTGGGGTAGAATTGCTTTAACAGAATTGTTCTTTGGTATAGTGCAATCAGTCTTTATTGAGGGCCATTAAAAGGAACAGCTTTATGAAAATTACTTCTCCCCTTACTGTGGAATTCTTGAGAAGGTATTATCTCCTTTATCTCAGTGCCTTTGCTGATATTATTGCTACTACCACTGGTACTATTAGCAGCTGCTCTCAGGACTAAGACTGAACACAAGATGAGCTAATATTTGATGGGCAGATACTTGTTTGCTTTTAGCTGAAGGCAAATGCTCATGTCCCTAGGGGAGACACCTCTTCATGGGTGACATGCTAGGGAATGGTTGGGAACATAGGCTCTGACACTGGATTTCCTCAGCTTGACTTCTAGCATTGCCACTTCCTCAGCTTAACTTCCAGCATTGTATTACCTCTTGGTGCCTCAGCTTTTTAAGCTATAAAATGAAGATTGTAATTGTACCTGCTTCTGTAAGGTTGTGAGAATTTCATGAGTTTACACATTGCATACTTGAAACATATCTGGCCCAGTACATATGGAATAAAGATGAGGTGTTACTGTTCTTTTGGTTTGCGCTCAGCATCATATTGTTAGAACCCATATAGTAATTTTTCCTAGGCCTTAGTAACAAGAAAAGCTGTTTTCCCTTTGATCAGTGGATTTGCTTCTGTTACTAAGTTGTCATGAACTATTGCAACTGATGTGTTCTTTGGAAGGGAGTTGAGTCAAAGGAGTGGCATTTCTCTTGCAACTGTACAGGACCTTGTGATACGTGGTTTGTGTGGAAAACTTACTTACCTTTCACTTTATTTTCCTCCTTTATTTTCTCTGCCCATCCTCATCACTTTTTTCTTTTTAATTGTAATGACCCTGTGAACTGTCTCAAATCCTTTTTGGAATAACAGAGAAATAAGTAATCTTCATTACAGCATGTGCCTATATTGAAATTTCAGGTCAGTTTTCATTCAGTTAATTTTAGGCTGACTACTTCTTAGTGACAAGGAGTTGTAATTTTCATTAAGATATTTCAAATCATATTATAGGTGGTTTACTTCTTGGACAGTTCCTGTTAGACTAATACTGTGGATGATATGGGTTTTATTTTAAGCTTCAGTTATGTACATGCTCCTTCTTGGCTTTTCCTGTTGTTGTTGTACCTGTTCCTTTGACCTTTGCTCCACCCATCTCTTGTAGATGTGGAGGGAGGTTATTTAAACAATTGTAAGCCTATAGTCTTTAAAACTGCTCTTCAGAGTAAGACTTTTATTTTAGGTTGTAGCATAGAATAAAGTCTATATGTACTATTAGTGCTTTTCTTTTATTGATTTACAATGGAAAAAAATGTTCAAAAGCCTGAAATGTTCTAAATATTCTGATATGTCTCTAGAATAGTTGCTCCCTAAAGAATATATACACAGAGCTGGTGTTACTGGGTTTTGAAAATATTTTTTAAAATTTATTTATTTATTTACTTTTGGATTTTTTTTGAGACACAGTCTTCCTATGTAGTGCAGGCTGATCCTGAACTTACTATGTAGCCCAAGCTGGCCTCAAACTCCTGTGATCCTCCTGCCTCAGCCTTTCCAGTATGGAATTACTGGCATGCCTGGCTGTTACTGGCTTTTTCGTGGGAGAATTAAAAATCAGTGTTGGTTGAAATATCACTGTAATCTTTTTAAATTTGCAGCCCCTCCCCAATTTATCTTCTGAAGAACTTGGATGAGTGGTTTGTCCTATACAATGTCTACAGTCTAAATGTCAGTTCAGTTTAATATGTCGCTGTGCCTTCTATATACAGTATCTCATGAGTTGACAGTTTGATGTAGAAGCTTGATTAAGGTTTAATTTGAGGGCAGGGAACATAAGACAACTTTATGGTTGGTGTTGTAAGACATGCATAATGTCTAGTTGTCGTTTTGTGATGTCAGCAGTTGTTGGTATTGCTACAGGCTTCTGATTCTTAAAATCCTGAAGTGATCACCATGGTGTGTAGATAAAAAAGGAGAAATGATAGAGTACACTCTGCAGATAGGACTCCTAAGAACCATTCGAGAAAGAAGCAGTGTTGTGTAGAATCAAGGAACCCAGGTTCCAGTCTTGGCTTTCCTGCCTAGAAACTGTTTGATCTTGCATAATTTACAACAACAAGGGTAGCAGCAACTACCACTTACTTACTGTTTATTTTATACTAGGTTCTATGCACAGTGTTTAAATATACCGACTAATCAAAACCTTATAACTACATTGTAAGCCAGATATGATCATCTTTATTTTGCAGTTCAGAAACGTTATGTAAAGTGTCCAAGCCACTTTGCTAAAAAGTAGAACATATTCAAGCTCTGCTTGACACCAATTTTGTGCTTTTTTTGTACCAGGGATTGAACTCATGACCTTGCACTTGCCAGGCAAGTGTTTATGCCACTGAGCTAAATCCCTAGCCCCAATTTTGTGTTTTTAATCATTTTGTTCTTTCATATCTATAAAAATGAGTGTGAATGTAGCTGCCATATCTACCTTGTAGGGTTAATGAGATATGTGAAAAATGTCTTAAAAAGTAAAGTAGATATTAAAAAGAGAAGTGTGAGCCGGGCGTGGTGGTGCACTCCTGTAATCCTAGCACTCAGGAGGCTGAGGCAGGAGGATTGTTGCAAGTTTGTGACCAATCTGGGCTACAAAGTGAGCCCAAGGCCAGCCTGAACTGCATAGTGATACCCTGTCTCAAAAAGAAAAAAAAAAAAAAAAAAAAAAAGAGAAGTGTACTAGACTGACATTGCAAAAGAAAAGGTGTGTGGTGGAGACTTTTGTCTGTGAGGGAGTGAAAAATTTGAATGAAAGAAACCATTTGGTCTTTTTCTGACTTCTCTTTCTATTACTATTTCTGTTGAAATGTGGTAGAGTTTCCCTCTTGTTAAAATTGAGAGTGACAGAGATTTTATAGGTGCTAAGTATGATATATTAGAGGTCTTAAAGTGACCTGGGTGAACCGTGATGTTTTACTCAGTGGGTTATTGGGGATACATTTAACTGAGAGGGCAAGGGTGTAGTCATAAATTCTTTTTTCCAAAATGATATTTATTAAAAGAAGATGTTTTAACTGAATTTGTATTATTTTACCTCTTTAGCTGGGTGCTAAGTATATATGTTAAAATTATTTTCAATACCTTTTTTGTCTGAATTGTTTTATAATTAATGAAGTGATTAAACTACTGACCACTAGTATTCACATGCATAATAGACTAAGGAAGGCAGAAGGAACTGTGGTGAGTTGGTGGTGTGTATGTGGAGAGCTGTGTGGAGATGTGTGCCTGTGTCCAGGTTCAGAGCCAGAAGGTGGTGTCTGCTTGCGGCAGACATGTAAAGTGTGCTTTGTTTTCTCCAAGCTTTGGTAATATGTTTGCTACAGAGCTCCAGGGCTTGACCTGGACACATTTTCTTGGTACTTTGCTTCCTGAAGTTCTTTTCTTACTCAGAATTATGTGGTCAAATCTGTTTAGTATGGTAAAATATCTAGTATTTCATTCTGATATTCCCAAGAAGAGTTTCTTATTCATGGTTATTGAAATATAGTTTATAAAACATGTCACTTTTACAAAGTCTACAGGTTGGTGGTATTTAGTATTTTAAAAGCTGCATAACCATCACTACTATCTAATAATATCAGACTATTTCACTGTCCCAAAAAGAGATCCCATGACCAGTAGCAGACACTCCCTATTTCCCGCTTCCTCAGTCCCTGATAACAACTAACACATGTACTGCCTCCATAAATTTGCCTGTTTTGCACATTTTGTGTAATTGGCATCATACAGTATGAGACCTTTGAGTCTTATTTCTTTCATTAGGCATATTGTTTTCATGTACATCTAT
This sequence comes from Dolichotis patagonum, assembly GCA_004027295.1. NCBI lineage: Eukaryota > Metazoa > Chordata > Mammalia > Rodentia > Caviidae > Dolichotis > Dolichotis patagonum. The sequence continues at coordinate 87,929 of PVJX010004008.1, forward strand.
ATTGTAGCCTGTATTAGTATTTTGTTCCTTTCAGTGGTCAAATGATATTCCACTGTATTCCATTTTAACTACTACAAGTTTGAGTAGTATGAATTTCATATGCAAGTTTTCATTTCTCTCAGGTGTATACCTTAGAATAGAATGGCAGGGTCACATGGTAATGGCAGGTTTAACATTTTGGGGAACTTTGAAACTGTTTCCAAGGTGGGTACCATTTTATATTCTTGCTACAATCATGTGAGGGTTCTGATTTCTCTATATCCTCAAAATTATATTATCTGACATTTTGATTCTAGCCTCCCTAGTGGGTATGAAGTGGCATCTCACTGTATTTTTTTTTTTTTTCATGTGCTGGGAATGAAACCCAGGGCCTTGAACTTGCTAAGCAAGTGCTTTACCGCTAAGCCACATCTCAGGTCCTCATTGATTTGTATTTCCGTAGTGACTCTTGAACAGCTTTTCATGTGCTTGTTGGCTACTTGTGTGTCTTTCATGAAGAAATATCTGTGCAAATACTTTGCCCATTTTAAATTGTGTTGTCTTTTTATTATTGAATTTAGAGACTTCTTTATATATTCTGTATCCAAGTCCCTGATTACATACATTCTTTGCAAAAATTTTTCTATTGTATGGTTTGTTTTGTTTTTGTGGTAACTTTTGAGAAAGGGATGCAAGCTTTAAATTTTAATAAAGTTGAGTTTATTGATTGCTTACACTTGTGTCCCATCTAAGGAACTATTGCCTAATCCAGGGCCACACAATTTTGTTTTCTTCTAAGAATTTTACAGTTTTAGCACTTACAGTTTAGGTCAGTAATTCACTGGAGTTAATTTTTCTGCATGGCACAAGGTAGTTTCAATTTTTTTTTTTTTTTTGGCAGTACAGACAAAGTTCATTATTTTCCAAATACCACATCAGCAGCACTTTCTGTTTCACCTCACTTGGTAATATTTAATTACTTTATGATTCTCCTACTTCATTAGTTTCATCTCTGATTGCTTGCTACTGAGTATTTTGTTAGTGGTAAATGGAGTTTCTTTAGCAAGAGCATATTAATCTGTACACTTAGAGAATGTGAGAATTGGGCAAAAGTTTGATCATTCAGTCTAACCTTTTATTAGAGAAGAGCCCTTCACATCTGTGAAGAATGGGCTTTTAACTTCTTAGACACTTTCAGAGGTGGTTTGTTCACTGAAGTGTTCCTTGTATTGTAATCTAATAGTTTCCTTGAGAGATCTTACCTAGACTTTATTAGGAAAAAAAAAGTTCTGAGGCAATAGGTTAAAAATTCAAGTATATCACAGTTCAAATAAAATTAAAAGGAGCTAGTTGCCTGTATTGTATTTGTGTCATAACCCACAATGTTTTATAATTAAATGAGAGCACTACTTCTACCAGGATAGTAAGAGAAATGATTGTATCCTTAAGCAGTTCAATTTAGTTTTTAAAAACTTAAATAGTAAAAAGTTGATTTTATTCAACTGGAATTTGCCTTTAGTAATGAGTATCCATTTTATCAATGTTTTCTTGAATCTCTGAGTTTAAAGTTAAACTTATTACTTCACCTGTATGCCTAGTAGTATGAAGTGCCTTTTCCTCTTTAAGTAAACCAAAATTAAGCTGGTTTGGGGACCTATATCATCTTTGGGGCTCACTTTGAATGTCTAAATGAAATCTTTTTTAATAAGATTGCATTTCTCATTTCTTTGAAACACTAGAGTTGTTGTGAAAGTTTCTTTGTACCTATAGGCTTTCTTGGTAACTTATTAGCTATGTGATATTAGCTAAAACATCCAAATAAAAAAATCTCAGCTTTCTTTTTTACTGAATAAGGGTAATACCTCCATTTTTGCAGTGTTGTTGGATGATTAAATGAGGTATGTGCCTATGTGTGCACCTGGCTTGAGCACACTTCGATGGAAATAAAACTGCAAAGACAGACTTCTGTTACAGATGCTTCTTTTCAGGAATAACTTACCCTTGGTCAGATACTAACTATCATTAAATAGAATCCACCAAATTTGTATCTCTTTTTAGCCTCGATTGATAGAAATATTTCAGACATTCAGAAAAGAATAAAAGATAGTAGAAAAATCATACCATATATTTCATATCTAGTTTAGTCAGATCTGAACATTTTGCTTCAGGTTTTATTTTAGAGGAGTGGAACTGTGGTCAAGCTATGTATCTCTGTTTCCCAAAGAAGACACTTCCCTGAATATATTTGTTTTCTTTAATAATGTAATTGTTTTGCTTTTTTTTTTTTTTTTGAGACAGAGTCCCACTGTGTAGTACAGGTTGGTCTTGAGTTCACTATGTAGCCCAGGCTGGCCTTGAAATCATCATGATTCTCCTGTCTCAGCCTCCCGAGTGCTGGGATTACAGGGGTGCACCACCACGCCCAGCCTGTTTTGCGTATTTTAAATTTAGATATGTGCTATACTGTAGTATACTCTTGCAATACAAGTTTTCTCCCTCATTTCTCCCGGAAATACCTATTTCATAGTTACACTATACTCACTCATACTCCTTCAAGTGGTTATTAGGTGGTTTCCAGTGTTTTCTTTATTATACAGTGTTGCAGTGATCATTCCTGAATATTCTTCTTGTAAACATATATGATTTTTTAATGGGCTGAGGATTTAGCTCAGCTGCTCAAGCGCTTGCCTGGTAAGCACAAGGGTGTGAGTTTGATCCCAGGTCCCCCCCCAAAAAAAAGAATGAACATATATGACTATGACTTTCTATAGAGAATATTAAAGTGTGTGTATGTGTATGTAAAGGATGGGAATTATGTGTTGAAGAATATGTGCTTCTTCAACTTCAGAGAATAATTTGATATTATTTAATAAAGTATACCAAGTTTATTCTTTAAATTTTATTTAAACTTTATTTTTAAAATTTTTATTTAAACTTTATTTTTATTCTTGATATTATTGTTGAGTATGAAAATTATACTTTCCTCACATTTCCAGTATAAGTTTTTAGCATTCACTAAAATGAGATTTATGAAATGAGATTTATAAGGTTATATATGGTGGAAAGTTTTTAGTTTTAGCACTTTCTCTGGCCAACTCTGGAATCACTTGATGTGATAAGGAAACTTAACAAATGAACTCTGGCTCAGGATCTATGGCTGATGTGTTCAGGTATAAGGACAGTCAAATATTTTGAGAAATTTAGTTGAAAATTAGTAAATTTTTATTTGTCAGTAATAATAAACATCAGTAATAATCTTCATTGCCTGTTTTTTTTTATTTGATTAAACTCTGTATAGAGCAAATGAGGAAGAGTCTAATCTCTAACAATTATGACTTAAAATCAAGAATAATGACATGTTAATAAATGTAGGATACCTAATAATAAAATTAAACTTATAAATAGTTAAATTTATATGGCTAATATGTGAATATTGAATGGCATCTGAGGTAATTTAACTTAGTGTAAATATGGCTAAGTATGGTACAGTGAATGTCATCTGCAGAATCTTTAGAGTTACATTAACCACCCACAACCTGTAGACAGAAATGGTATTGATTTCTTGGGTTAAGAAGCAAGTGTGTGAGCCAGAAAATAAGTGTGCTTATCATGTCTTGACCTTTGCTTGGACTCCAGGCCTCAGGAAAAGTTATCATAGCTGTTTAACTTTGAGAAAGAGTTTATCTTTAACTTTCAAAAATTTACTATTAAGAGCCGATGGAGGGTTTGCGTAGCATGCATGAGGCCGTGCGTTTAATCCTAGGCACTGAAAAAAATTCTTTTTTGGTATTGAAAATATATTTTCTGTGAAGGAATGACTTACTTTGGGGACATTCATTTTGGTTTAAAATTTATCTATTTTTGGTATTTTGAGATATCAAGAGTGATTCATACTATATTGTTTGGAAAAAGGCTGCCTTTTGTCTAAGAAGATTAAATACAGAAACATAGAAAACAGGGAAAAAGAGAGGAAGAAAAAAATCCCATAAAACAAATAAACAAGTAACTGCCCATTCATGATACCATCCCTAGACAAAAGCTATTAATTTGGTGGCTTTCTGAAAGTTAAAGTATAGATTTATAATTTTATTCCTTTTTTTTCCAAAGTAAATGATTTCTGTGGGGTGGCAAACCAGATGTTAAAAACAAAAATAGAGAAAACTCAGAAACTCTCAGTGAAGCACCTCCAAGAAAGAAATTATTTTTTAAATTCTTTTTTTTATTTTAAAGAGAAAAAAGAACAGAAAAATCAAGAAGCAAACAAATCAAAACAACAACAACAAAGAACAATAATAGCTATATAGATTTTCAAAACAAGATGATAGGAATTTAACAATGGTTATTATATTGCATATTGTTCTAAATAGTTGCTCAGGTTACCAGATACAGAAATAAAACAGAACAGTAAACAGAACAAAACATTGGATTTCCCAGACAGTATACCCCATGATGATGAAAGAAAATGGAGAGACTTTTCTTTTTAATTGTCCTGGTCAGAGATGAAGCCATGTCTTTACATTTTTCAATGCTGCATATTTAATCTGCAACAAAAATGTTAAGCCATAACAGCCTTTTTATATTTTAGCTTGTCACCTTTAGATTGCAGAATAAATACTGAATAACCATTTTTATAAACAAAACAAAACAAACAGAAGGAAATCCTCTCCCCAGTTGCCACAGTGCACATTATCATCCTCCAAATAGATGCATGGACCACCAGCTTAAGGCCTGCAAAGTCAATCAAACAGTACAGGCATCAAGCTGTTTTTTCTTTTGCTTCAGTTCGATCATCTCAGCCTCACTTCCTCCAAATCGGCCCATTTCTGTGGGTGGGGGGTGGGATGGGGGGTGTTGCTCTGGCGAGGTCTGCCGCTCTTCTGTCCTGAAGCAGAGTCAAGCTGCTTAGCCAGCAGCTCAAAACTCTTCGAGTCCCTTGCGCTGGCTGTTTGCTTGGCTGAATAGGTTGAGCCTTGCTCTGCACATTATATAGAAGCAAGTGACATGGACCCTGACCTATGAAATAATGTTTTTCTCTTTAAAAATATGTTTTGCCTTTTTTTAATTGAAGGGAGGGGCAAAGACGAAAGTTCATTAAGCTGTAAATGTAAATGGTTGTCATTGCTGTTGACCAAGCCAAACTAGTGGCCATACTTAGGAAAAATCAGTAAATAATTATATTAATGGGGATATACTTAAAAAAACCTTGGTCTGTCCCTTTTGATTCTTAGTTTGATACCTGAGCCTTTTCTCTCCCCTCCCACCTGTTGGTATCATCTTTCTCCCTTTCTCTCTTATTACGTCTGATCTATTTGTTATAAAATTGTCTTTCTAGCCTTTATTCCAGTATGCTTTCTCTTCTCACAGCTTTTTTTTTTAATTTTATTTTAAAAGGGAGTAAAATTAAACACAACAAAACAGAACAGAATGGGACATAAGAAAGCATAAATTTCAAAGCTAGACAACCAGAGATTTTCACTATCTGTCATATTGTCTCTTGTTTTCTTCCAAATGGTTGTCCTTATCCTTGCATATGGAGAGCTCATACTAAATACCATAGCCAATCTTTTCACAAGATGTATAGTTCACTGGCTCCCACTTGCTAAGCAGGGGGAGGGAGGGGGAGACACGGGATGGGGGACAGGAGGACATGAGATGTCTGATTCTCAGCCCACACGCAGGCAGGATCACAGTCGCCCCCCAGAGACGGGAAGAGTTCCTTGTTTTCCGGGCACCCCGAGTCAGCCGCACCATGCAGGTCCTAATGTGCCAGGGTCTCTCTCCTTCGGGCTGCTGAAAGTCTGCCACACTCACAGCTGCCCCCCAGAGGGAAGGAGCTCCTTGTTCTCCGGGCACCCCGACTCAACCACAAGGTGCAGGTCCCGAGGCGCCATGGTCTCTCCCCTGTAGGACCCCTAAAGTCCGCCATACTCACCTGCTATTTCTTTCTGATGAATTGACCATTCCATTTCCAAAGTTCTGAAATGGTCAACAGACCACAGAAAGAATTCTCTTTAGGCTCCTGTTTGAAACCAGCAGCTACAGCGATCTGCTGGCCTTGCTTCAGGGCCACTTTTGTTTTTCATATTTAAATATTTTTATGTGCCAGCTTTCCCCCCACACACCTCTTTTAACCATCTAGGCACACCGTTTTGTTCAGACTGCGCGTGGTTTACTGTCTGGATCTGAATGCTTTCAGGCTAGTGTGTACCCTCTTCATGTAGATGCAGGCCTCATGTTTTCCTCCTCATTACACATGTTAGCTGCAGCTCTTTATGGATTTGAGTTCGTACTTTTTATAGTATATTTTCTATTACAGCCTTTCTTTTCTTCTTTAGGGTCCCTCTTTCATATGCTGTCAGATACCTGCTGCTTCTCATCACTTCTGTCTTTACACACTGTTCACTCTTTCCCAGACTCACTCTATGCTGACCTTTTCTTTCTGAACGTATGCATGCATTTCTTTTGTACCTGAAGCTGTGCATTTTTTTCATAATCAGGTCCTTGAATTTCCTCCTTTGAAGCTCAGGTTTCTCTCATACATTTTATATCTGTTAGGGTGTTTTCACACTGAGAAGGTGTTGCTGCCGCTCTGAAAAATTAAAGATGACATAAGTAAATAGAAAGAGATACTGTGTTTATACATCAGAAGACTAAAATATTGTTAAGATGTTATTTCTCTGCAAACTATTCTATATATGCAGGGCAGTCCCAGTCAGATCACTGTAGGATTTTCGCCCTAATTAGCTATTCCTCAATTTCATATAGGAATGCAAAGGACCTAGACTAGCCTAAATAACTTTGAAAAGGAAGAAAAAAGTTTTAGGGCTTACACTGTGTATCATCAGATCTTATTATAAAACTATAATTGCAATAAAAATGGTACAAATTTCAAGACAGACAAGTAGATTGGTGAAACAGAATACAGAGTCCAAGATTAGATCAACACATATAGTATTAAATTGATTTTTGGGGGGGTTACTAGGAATTGACTTAGGACCTTGTGCTTGCCAGGCAGGCACTGTGCTGCTGTACTATATACCTGGCCCTAAATAGACTTTTTAATAAAGGTACTAGAGCAGTTCTGTGGCAGAAAAGTAGTTTTTTCAACAATTAGTGCTGGAACAGTTGGATATCCACATGCGAAAAGCTGAACTTTGATTCACATCTTGGCTTATGCCATGTTAAAAAAAAACTTCAAATAGATCATAGAATGAAATGTAATACCTAAAACAGTAACACTTCTAAAAAATATACTATAAATCCTTTGTTTATGACCTTGGGTTAGACAGAGATTTCTTAAATTCACCACAAAATGTATGATTTATAAGGGAAAAAAATAAGACCTGGTCAAAACTAAGAACTTCTGATCTTCAAAAAACATCAAGAATACAAGAAGCGGCTAACAGAGAAATGTAAATCCAAATCACAATGATATGTCACTAGGTTGGGTGGGCTGAAAATGTCAGGTAATAACAAGTGTTGACAAGGCTGTGGAGAAATCAGAACCCTCAGCACCCTGGTGAGAAATTAAAATGATACGGCCACTTATGGAGAAGTCTGGCAGCTTCTCAGAGGAGTAAACATGCAGTTGAAAGTGATCTAATGATTTCGCTAGTAAGATATATACCTAAGAGAAGTAGCAAATGTTCTTACAAAAACTTACATATAAATTTTACCTTTTTTTTTTTCTTTTGGTACCAGGGATCGAACTCATGACCTAGCACTTGCCAGGCAGGTGCTTATGAGCTATATCCCCAGCCCTTTATCTTTTATATGTATGGTCAATTCATGATTATCTGTAGATAATGACATTTTTATTTTAAAAGATAGAGGTGTCTTGTCACCCTCCCCGTCCTTCTCCAGTGTTTTTACTGTACTGATCAGCTTTTAAAAAAATTATCCTTTATATCTATTTTAAGTTGTATTTATAGTTTTTTCTTTCTACCATATTTGTTGATGTTTGATGGGTCATAATGACAGAGCAGATACCATTTAAGAAAAGTACACATTTATTTTATTTTTTAGTCTTATAATTTTTCTAACTTTCTGTTTATTAATATTTAAAAAATCTTTTCAAGATTTTATAAAATTACAGTTTAATCGTATGTGCAAGCCATTTCTTTTTTTAAATTTTTTTATTTTATTTTAAAACAGAGTAAAATTAAACACAGCAAAACAGAACAGAACGGGACATAAGAAAGCGTAAATTTCAAAGCTAGACAACCAGAGATCTTCACTATCTGTCACATTGTCTCTTGTTTCTTCCAAATGATTGTCCTTATCTTTGCATATGGGGAGCTCATACTAAATAACATAGCCAATCTTTTCACAAGATGTGTAGTTCACTGGCTCCCACTTGCTAAGGGGAGGGGGACACAAGACAGGGGACAGGACAACATGAGATGTTGGATTCTCAACCTAGAGAGGGGAGGAGCTCCTTGTTCTCCTGGCACCCCGAGTCAACTGCACAGTGCAGGTCTCGACATGCCAAGGTTTCTCTCCTTCGGGCCACCGAAAGTCTGCCACACTGTCAGCCACCACACCCCCCACCCCAGAGAGGGGAGGAGCTCCTTGTTCTCCTGGCACCCAGAGTCAACCGCATGATGCAGGTCCTGAGGCACCAGGGTCCCTCCCTTGCAGGCCCCCCAAAGTCCTCCACACTCACCTGCTATTTCTTTCTGATGAATTGACCACTCTATTTCCGAAGTTCTGAAATGGCCGACAGACCACAGAAAGAATTCTCTTTGGGCTCCTGTTTGAAACCAGCAGCTACAGCAATCTGCTGGCCTTGCTTCAGGGCCACGTGTGCAAGCCATTTCCCCAGTTATTATTATCACAGATCCCTTTCCTCCCATTATCCAGAAATAGGATTGTTAGGAACTAAGCTTTTTCAAAGGATTAAAAAACTCAGTTATAGGGAAAAGAAAAATTATGAAATAGTTCACTTTGGGAAGCTCATTTCAGGCAAAGCTGAAGATGGACTTTACACAGAAATATCTTTCCTTTTTTTTTTTTCCTATATGTTACAGCATCTTACTATGTCATTCATACTGGCCTTGAGCTTACTTTGTAGCCCAGGCTGGCCACTAACTTGCATTGATCCTCCTGCTTCAGCCTTCTGAGTGCTGGGACTCCAGTCATGTGCCACACATCGGGCAATGTCTTTCCTTTTATCATTCTCATATTCTACCTAGTTTTCATCTATGTTGTCTGATGATTTTTTTAAAAAAATTCACTATATGTTGCTCCAAAGTCTGTTTATTAAGCATTGATTTGGATAGATAAATTTTTGCTCTTTGGATAGACTATAGTCATTTTTTTTTTTTACTATAGTCATTTTTATAAATTGTTTAAACCAGATTGCCTTTGAAGCCTTACTTGCTAGACTTTTCAGAGAGGGAGCCATGATTGGAAGGAAGAAATTTAATCTTGCAGATGAGAACACGATGGTAAATTGGGGCAGCTGGAATAGAGCTAGAGTAGGGAACTGTGGTGTGGGGAGCCTTAGGGAATCAGAGAGCACCGAAATCGGGGAGTTTGAATGGAGAATTCTGTGCACAAAGGTGAAATGTTGCAAAAGACAAATTGTTTTACTAAAAAATTACTTGGGATGTTTCTTGAGGGCACAACCATTACAGGGGAAGTAAAGTCATTTTTCTTCAAGTCTGCCTTGTTCTGGTGGCTACTGTTCACCTGCTCAGACCTCGGGTTGATTCTTCAGTGGTGTTTCTTTCCCTATTTGGGGCACTGGTCATAGGGGTGAAGACTAGGTTTAATTTAAAAAAGATAAATGCTAATAAAATGTGACTCAGCTATAATTAATGCAATAGAAAACAGTAAAATAAGGGTTTGTGGACTAGTCTGCCAACTTAAACATAATTTACAACATTTGTTTTATGGGAAGATGCATATAAAATGCTAATAAATAACTAACTTGCTGTTAAAGGATATACTTTGCTCTAAAGAACAAGGATCTCAGAATGAAGGTAAAGATTGAGGTAACAGAATCTGAGATTTATAAGGAACTTTTGGTTATTTAGCCTACCTTGCTTCTTGATTATCTCTAGTTATATGGAAATGGCCACTTGAAGTTATAGTCTTCCAATGTTAGAAAATCCTAGTAATGGTCTGACATCTATTTCCTTATTGTTTCTATGTACTGGGGTGTTACATCTCTCTGAAGTTGTACAGAAGAAATCTGTGATTTTTTGTTATATTAAATCTTTAGATATTTAATAACTTTAATGTCTGTATTTTAAGGTTGGTAGCCTTGTGTATCACTGTTTTCAGATACTTTTGGAAATCCTTCTGGATGGTCTGTAATTTGTAACTCCTTTAAATTGTGATATTTTCAATCTTACATCATGGTTCAGATTTGAACCTGATAGTTCTGATTAGAGTGAGTCTATTTAATGAGTGTGATTAAGGTAGTCTGAGTTTGTAATTTTTTTAATAGCTGTGTTCTATACTTTGTTTTCATTAACCTACACTTTCATTGTATGAAGCTATAAGTCAGTCAACTGACCAACATTCTACTTTCCTATCTAAGCTATTTTCATAATTGACTGCTAAGCCAGGTCTCCTGTCTATTTTATTTTTTTTCTAAATCCATTTTATTTCAAGGATAAAAAGAAACAGAAGAAGAAGGAGGAGGAAGGGGAAAAGGAGTAAGAGAAGAAGGAAGAGGAGGAAGAAGAGAAACAACTACAACAAAATTTCAAAACACGTCAATCGGGGGCAACAGTAGTACATACATTGCACATTGTCATCCCCAAATCATTCACCCGGAGCACAAGATGTATGCATTCAATTGTCTGAACAGTACCAGCACAAATCTTTCTCTTCAGCAAACTCAGAGAAATCAAGAGTATAATAACCATCTTAAATATTTTTTATATATGTATACATATACATACACATTTTTCTTTCAACTTCTCACACTAATGAAACAATATGATGTTTACACATGTGTGTCTTATTTATTTCACTAATGAGTATGTTCTCAAGTTGCATCCATTTACCTATAAAAGTCTCCAGTTTATCCTTCTTTATGGCTGAGTAGTACTCCATTGTGTAAAGATATCACATCTTTTTTTATCCATTCATCAGTTGATGGGCATTTAGGTTGTTTCCAGGATCTGGATATTACAAACTGTGCTGTTATAAACATCAGTGCACATGTATTACTGTGGTATGATGTTTTCAATTCTTTTGGGAAGATACCCAGAAGGCGAATAGGTGAGTCAAATTCTTTTTCTCTACCAGGAAAGTTTTCTGTCATGATGTCTGTGAACATTCTTGTCAGACTGTCCCAGCTCATTCTTGTCATTCATGTCATTTGTGGTATCTTCTGCTTGTTCATTGACTCTAATTAATCTTAAGTTATTCTTCTTTGCCTCATCTAGCAGCTGCTGGATTGATTTCTCATGGTCCCTTGCTATTTTTGAGAAATCTTCCTGGTTGCTAACTGCAAGTCTATCTTCCATATCTGAGATCCTATCCTCACATTGGCCTAATCTGCTTCAAATATTTTCAGTAGGGTTTATATTCTCCTGGATATCTGCTTGAATCTGCTTTATGGATTGTATTTGTTTCATGTATGAGCCATCATAATTTTCTTAACGTCGTCTATTTTTTTTGTCTGTGTCTGCTCTAACGTAAGCATGGTGTGCATTTTGGTAATTTCTGTAGTTATCTGAGAGGTTATTTCTGATTTCATGTTTTCCGGAGCCCCATTCAATTGCTTTGTTACCACTTCAGAGAGACCTGGTGGGGCTTTCAGATTGTCCCAGCTCATTGCCCCCTGGATTTGCCTTTGGTGAACTGGATGTCTGGGGCTGCATTTTGCTTACATGTCTTCTAATTTTATTTTCTTTTTTTAGTTTCAGTCCAGGGGTGATGCTTGAAAGTTCCCTATGGTGTGTTGCTTTATTGCTAGTATTTAGGACTCTTATTTATGAATACTTCTCCTAGGTATCTTCCAGGTATAGCAGCTGGTTTTTGGGTTTTGAGTGTGTTGGAAGATCTTACCTCTTCAGGTTGTTGGAGATGAGAAGTTGATCGTTTGGTCTAGTCCCTGGTTCTTTGGCACTGTGCCACTGTATTTTCTGTGACCCTTAGTTAATCTCAGTCATGAATTATGAGCTGTTCTAAAACAACTGTTCTAAACAGCTGTTTAGAACCGTTATATCTGGCTATATGCACCCATAGCATCAAACACAGCCTAGAAAACAAGAAAGTGAGCTAACCCTTAATTTGTAACCACGTGAACTAGATTTGTGATTATATAACAAAATGTCAAAAAGCCAGATAATTATATGCCATA